>WSYH01000378.1:180546-218571 GCA_036426205.1 Ascaphus truei | reverse complement strand
TGATCAGTATGCCACAGTGTGATCAGTATGCCACAGTATGATCAGTATGCCACAGTGTGATCAGCATGCCACAGTATGATCAGTATGCCACAGTATGATCAGCATGCCACAGTATGATCAGCATGCCACAGTATGATCAGCATGCCACAGTGTGATCAGCATGCCCCAGTATGATCAGTATGCCACAGTGTGATCAGCATGCCCCAGTATGATCAGTATGCCACAGTGTGATCAGCATGCCACAGTATGATCAGTATGCCACAGTATGATCAGTATGCCACAGTATGATCAGTATGCCACAGTGTGATCAGTATGCCACAGTATGATCAGTATGCCACAGTATGATCAGTATGCCACAGTATGATCAGCATGCCACAGCATGATCAGCATGCCACAGAATGATCAGCATGATCAGCATGATCAGCATGCCACAGTATGATCAGCATGCCACAGATGCAGACAAAAGAGAACGTATGAGACGTGACATGTAGGGCAGGCAGGATATCAGGGAATTATTACTGTCTTTGGTTCCTCCAGCAATTGCTAAATACTTTAATCTAATGACTGGTTTATGGATACAACTTTTACAGTTAGAAAATAATAAGCTGAAACATGTTACACCAGACTCAGAGTTACAAGGTGAGCTAGGGGGCCAATCGTGGAATGATGATTAAAGGAACAATTGTGGTGGCAATTAGGGATGGGCGTACGGTCCACATCCATTTCGGATAATTCCGCGGATCATTGACAAAATCCATAATGCCCACTGTGATGGTAGGGGGTAACCAGACACTCAAACTAGGATAGCGGGGGGAGGGGAATGAAACAGGTAATGAACTAAGTGGAAAAGAGGAGGATACAAGGTGGTATGGAGGTAGAATGGGGGCAAGTGCAAGTTTGACAAACAGTGAGACACCCATAGTAAATACAGATAATACTAAAAAACTTCTTAAGACTAAACCAAGTGGGCGCAGAAAGGAAGGAGCAGATAAGATAATAGTACAGGCTGAAAAAACTTAAATGCATGCTTGCTAATGCAAGAAGCCTGATAGATAAAATGGGGGAGCTTGAATTAATAGCTGCAAGGGAGCAGTATGATATCATAGGCATTACTGAAACATGTTGGGATGAAACTCATGATCTGACAGTCTATTAGAAACTGTTAGATATTCCCTTTTTCAGAATAGGATTCGAACAATAAGAAGGCTGGAGTGTTGCCTACTGGGGCTCCGCAGAAATGTTTTCAGCTGGGGGGCATAATGTTAACGAGACAGAGAGAGAGAGTGGTTTTGTGGGGGGTAGGTGGGGGGGGAGTGATCTGACACCTTTGACTGACTGACTCGTGTTGATTGGACTAACACTTGGGTGACGACTGATACTGTGGGTGGTGTCTGTTTCAATCAATCACGACAGACAGACAAAAACAAACCCCACCATAGATTGACCCTCCCCCTCTCTCAGACTCTCCCCCGTTCAAGACTCTCCCCTCTCAAATTCCCCTCAGACTCTCCCCTCCAACCTCCTCTCATACTCTCCCTCAGCTCCTCCCTCCAGCTCCCTCTCACTCTCCCTCCCGCTCATCTCCTGCTCCTCGACTCTCCTCGTCCCACCCTCATACCCTCTCCCTCTCAGACTCTCCCTCTCAGACGTCTCCCTCTCCTCTCTCCCTCATCAGCTCTTCCGCTTCCCTCTCAACTCCTCCCTCTCAGACTCTCCCTCTTCCACTTCCCTCTCCGTCCCTCTCCACTCTTCTCCTGCTCCCTCTCTAGACTCTCCTCCCTGGCTCCTCCTCTGCTTCCTCTCAGACCACTCACTCTCCCTCCAGACCTCTCTCTCCTCTCCTAGACTCTTCTCCCTCCTCTAGACTTCCCTCCCCTCTCAGACTCTCCCTCCATCTCCCTCTTCAGACTCTCTCTCCCTCTCAGACACTCACTCTCCCACCTCTCTCCCGCCCCTCTCATAAGACTCTCCCTACTCCCTCTCAGACTCCCCTCTCCCTCTCCGACTCTCCCTCTCCCTCTCACTCTCCAGTCTCCCTCTCCGAATCTCACTCTCCCTCTCAGACTCCTCTCCCTCTCAGACCCTCCTCCTCACTCTTCCCTCAGACTCTCCTCTCAGACTCCCTCACTCTCCCTCTCAGACTCTCACCTCTCCCTCTCAGACTCTCCTCTCCCTCTCAGACTCTACACCTCCCCCTCCCCGTCACTCCAGCTCTCCCCCTCTCGAGACTCTCTCCTCTCTCCCTCATCTCTGCTCTCTCAGACTCTCCCTCTCCCTCTCAGACTCTCACTCTCCCTCTCAGACTCTCTCCCATGCTCCTCTCAGACTCTTCACCTTCAGTCCTCCTCCCTACCCTTTCCCCCCCCTCTCTACTCTCCCTCTCAGATCTGTCACTCTCCCTCTCAGACTTCATCTCTTCTCACTCTCCCTCTCAACTCTCCCTCTCCCTCTCCTCACTCTCCCTCTCCCTACTCAGACTTCTCTCTCTCCTCCCCCTCAGACTCTCTCCCCTCAGACTCTCTCCTCCCCTCCCCCCTCAGACTCTTCAGACTCCCCCCCTCAACTGCCCTCCGTCAGAATCCCTCGCTCACTCAGACTCCTCTCTCTCACTCAGACCTCTCTCTCTCTCACTCAGACTCAGACACACACACACCCCACACACCACCACACACCCCACTCTAATGCAGATAGTCCAAGGTGTAGCCCCCATCTCTTTACTACCACCTCCCTCTTTCTTTTCATTCACTCTCTCCCCTCACCCCTCTCTTCCTCACTTCCTTACACCCCTCCTCTCATCCTCACTCTCCCCCCTCCATCAATTATGCCCCTCTGACTCAAACCCACTCCCTGAATCCGTCCCCTCACATTCATTCCCTCCCCCCCTGATCTCACACACAGACACACACTCAGACACAAACTCAGACACTCGCAACAAGGGGGATCGAGCAGGGGGGGGGGAATCGGAGCAGGGGGGGGGGAATCGGAACGGGAAGGGGGGACCCGGAGCAGGGGGGGAATCGGAACGGGAAGGGGGGACCGGAGCAGGGGGGGGGGGGGGAATCAGAGCAGGAGGAACAAGGGGGAAGCAGAGTGGCATGGAGCAGTAGTCACCTGACTTGCTCCATGCAGGAAAGGGCGGGCCTCGCTATGCAAGGTCAGATAGACTCGCAGGGGTGAGCAAACTTTTTTGCCGAGCCCCCCCTTTTCATCCATTTCATTTCTCGGGCCCCCCCTGCCTGACGTAATCAAAATCACATGAACCCCCCCCCTTTATTAAACGATATACAATGTAAATCAAATATGTTTCAACAGCTCGCGCTTGCAAAATTAGGCTGCGTCTACGCTGCCGCCGAGAGTGGTGACATCACCAACTCTCCAAGCATGACCACAGGGTTGTCCTGCTAATTTTGCAAGCACGAGTGAGGGGTATGGATCAGGCTATTTCTTGTTTGTGTGTGGGGTGTGGGTTGGTGCGCATTGACTCGCTGCTGAGCATGCTTCAATGTCAATTTGGTTTGTCTCGCCAGCACACAATCACACAACACAAACACACCCCCACACCACACACAATCCAAGCCACACATTCAACACAAAACACACATCACACACTTAATATATATATAACACCCACACACACACCACACAACACAAAACACACACACAGCACTACGACACACACACACACACCACACACACATCACATACAACTTAATATACACACAACACACCACACACACAACCACTACATTACACACGCACACACCACTACCACATAATATACACACACACACATCACAACACACAATACCATAAGTAGATACACACACACACCACACATCACATCAAATACAACACTACCACCCCACACTCATCACCACATAACACATCACGCATACAATATAATATATACAACCCACACCACTAAAATACAACACACCACACACCACACAGACACAAAGAAACCCCACTCAGAACACCACACATACTCCTATATACTATATATACACACCACATGACATCACTTTTACACTATAATAATATACACACACTACACACATACATTCATCACCACCAAACACACACACCCCACACACACCACACACCAACAGTACATCACTTCATATATACAAACACACACACACACACACACCCCACAACACCACACACACCACACACCCACACACAACACACACACACACACACACACACACACACACCAACACAGTGACATCACCTATACATAATATACCACACACCACACACACACACGACACACACACACACAACACACCCACACACACACACAGTTGACTAACTATACTATGATACACACACACACACACACACCACCACACACACACCCACACAAATATACACAACACACCCAACCACACACATCACTCTACATCTATATTACAAACACACACACAAACCCACAAATCCAACACAGTGACAATCCTATACATATATATATATACACACCCACACCACACACACCCCCACACAACACATACCAACACACCCCACACACAGTGACATCACTATACATATATATCACAAAAAAACACACACACAGTGGACATCACTATCACATATATATATAACACCACACACACACAACAGACACAGACACACACACACACACACCCACACCACACACACACCACACACACCACACACAACAACACACACACACACACCAACACACACACACACACACACCAACCCCACCCACAATCCCACACACACATCACCACCTACACAACCGCGCCCACAACCACCCCCCACACCACCTGTACTGCTTACTACTCGGCTCCCCACTCAATAAAGCTAGGAAGAGGAGGCTTGTGTCTGTGTGCAGAGACGCCCCCGCCCCCTCTGCAACGCACAGGGAAACCACACACGGTCTTCTCGCTGCCCCTGCTCTGCCCCAGGTTTCCGCCACACAGGCTGCCCCCCCCCCCGCCCCCCAAATAATTTGCGCCCCCCAGTTTTGCGCACCCTGAGGTAGAGCTTGCGAGGGACAAAAAAAAAAATATCCTGCAGCGGTGCCAACACGCGCCAGCCATCGGAAGACAAGGGAGGTTTTTTTTTTTTTGCAGAGAGCGCGCTAAATCCTGTCACGCCAGTGCCTCTGTTCCCCGCTGTTAAATGCCGCAAGGCCCATGGATTCCAGGAGGGGGCAGCACAGCCGCCCCCTTGTCCCCCCCCCTGCGGACGCCCATGGAGGTGGAGTATGTTTATATGATAAACCGGATCTAAAACCTATTATAAGGGATGATGTCTATTAAGGGAATGATGAAAATGTAGAGACTTTGTGGATAGAAATTAGCAGTGGAGGTAAAAGTATAAAGAAAATGTTTGTGGGAATATGCTATAAACCACCAAATATCTGTGAGATTGAGGAAGCTAAAATACTTTTACAAATGGACAAGGCATCAAAACTGGGTCATGTTTGCATAATGGGGGATTTTAATTATACAGACATATGAGATTAGCATTACAACACAAGGAAACAGGTTTGTGGGGGTGCTTAAAGACAATTATATGACCCAAATGATTGAGGAACCAACCAGGAGAGGGGCTGTACTGGATTTGGTCATATCAAACAATGTAGAACTAATAACAAATATTCAAGTCCTGGAACATTTGGGTAACAGTGATCATAACATGGTCGCATTTGAAATAAATTATCAAAAAACATATTACTTGGGTTCAAGAAAGACCTTAAACTTTAGAAAGGCTGATTTTAATAAACTGAAGTCTAATCTACAAGTAATACACTGGGATGATGTTTTTGCAGGGAAAAATTTAGATGATAAATGGACAGTCTTTAAAACATTGTTAGAAAAGCACACATATCAGTGTATACCGTTGGGTAATAACTATAATATAAATAAGTCAAAACCAGTGTGGCTAAATAAACAGGTAGGGGAGGAAATGGACAAGAAGTGGAAGGCGTTTAGATTCTTTAAGTCAGAAGGTACAGAGACATCATATCAGAATTATAAGGAATGAAACAAAAATTGGAAAATGGCAATCAAGTTAGCAAAAATGGATAATGAAAAAGGATTGCAATAGGATTATTAGGTCAACCCTAAAATGTTCTGTAAGTACCATAATAATAAAAAAGGAGAAAAGAAAATATAGGACCCTTTCAGTGTGAGATGGGTTGGCAAATTATTGGAGATAAGGAAAAAGCAGAGGTATTAAAAAAATTCTTTGCCTCTGTGTTTACCAGAGAAGAATCAAGTTCAATAGTAGCGCCGCAAGAGGAAGCCACAACCTCCATATTAATGAACAATTGGTTAACTGAGGAAGAAGTTCATAAGCGACTTGAAAAAATTAAAGTAAATAGGCACTTGGCCCCGACGGCAAACATCCAAGAGTTCTCAAGGAGTTAAGCTCAGTAATAGCCAAACCATTATATTTAATATTCAAGGACTCCATTTCCACAGGCTCAGTACCACAAGATTGGCGTAAAGCAGATGTGGTGCCTATATTTAAAATAGGGAGCTAGATCACAACTGGGGAATTACAGACCTGTAAGCCTGACTTCAATAGTGGGGAAACTACTTGAAGGTTTAATACGGGGATAATATTCAGGAATACCTAATGGAAAACAAAATTATTAGTAATAGTCAGCATGGATTTATGAAGGATAAATCATACCAAACTAACCTTATTTGTTTCTTTGAGGAGGTAATTAGGAATTTAGACCAGGGTAATGCAGTTGATGTGGTCAACTTAGATTTTGCAAAGGCTTTTGATACGGTTTCACACAAGGGGTTGGTGTACAAAATAAAGAAAATTGGACTCAGTAATAATATATGCACCTGGATTGAAAACTGGTTAAAGGACAGACAACAGAGGTTTGTCATAAATGGAACTTTTTCAGGTTGGGCTAAAGTCGTGAGTGGAGTACCTCAAGGATCGGTACCATCCATCGGTCCATCTCTAGTTCTTTGGAAATGTGAATTGGGGAACCTCCACTAGTGCTCTGATTGTGTGGGTTAATAGATCTAATAGGATCCATTTATTTTATTCATCATGTGTATCTATAAGTGATTTTTATATAGCCTGGTAGGTTTGGGATATTATTCTGTCCTCCTCCAGTGCAATAATCCCTGGTAAGGGCAGGTTAACCAGGAGTTAAAATGGGTTTGCCCCAACCACTGTGGTTCAATTGGTCAGAGAAGGCAGTGCTCATGCTTTGTGTCAATCAAAGCACAGCGGTGGGACCACTGGATCTGTACTAAAGGGAATACCAGATCTCTAGGTGGTTACAAATTATCTCCCACCCTTCCTTCAGCTCCTCTCCATCTCCTATTCTCACCTCCATCACTTGTAATGCCGGTCCCCCCTTTCCCCATACCCATAGACCCCCCACTTCCCCCCCCCTCCCCCCCTGGCCTTCCAAACACCCCCCCCTCGGCCAGCCCTGGATGTGCAGAGACTTAAACAGAGTGGTTTACCGAAGGGGATCCGCCCCCCAGATGCCTAGGAGAGAGTGTCGGGGTTTAACCTGACTTGTGCGGCTGGGGTTTTCCTCAAATTAATTATTATTAATTATCCCTCGAAACATCGCAGAGGCTCCAGATAGAAAGTCCAAACTTGCTATACTGGACATTACCACGAGATGGGAACCCCCTCTTATTCCTCCCCCCATCGCCGTTAGACACAGATCTACCCCAGGAGCTTAAGGACATGTTGCAAAATTTGAAGTATAGTATGTATGTTAGACGAAATATGTGTTTAGACCAAGTGAGAGAGCACAGAGATATCCCTGTGCCTTTAAGATGCATCATTCCTTGGTCCTTGTGTATTTGCAGAGCTTCGGTTACTCCCTCCTTTCCCCCTCCCGTATCGTAGAAGAAGACAGAAAGTACAGTGGCGACACTGTTTATTCTAATACGGCCGTAACCGCGGTGTGGGGAAGCCGGCGGGAAGCCGGCGGGTCGTTTGGGGTTTTCCCCGGCACGTGCGGCGCGTCACTCGGGCGCCGGTCACACGTTTCAGGGTTCCCCGTCATCCCCGAAGGCTGCAGAGGCAGCAGAGGTAAGGGGGAAGCTGCACAAAGCTGCGCGCAGCTGGAGCAGCCATGGGGAGCAGCCAGGGGTTCGGGGAAGGGGAGGGGAAGCATTTTTATTAAACACGCGGGAAGGGGAAGATGCGGCTCCGCTTTGGCGCCAGCCGGGCTCCAGCTGAAAAAAGCCCCGTTCATAACGGGCAAATGTTAGAATAAACTGTGTCGGTGCAGTACTGTCAGACAGACCCTGTCCGATGAATTCCAGCTAGTACCCTCCATTTTCCTATCCCCCCATCCCTCACGTTCCCCACCCTCTCCCCCCTAGCACTTACTTAGGGGTTGGACAATGAAGCAATCAGGTACAGGATTGGCAATTCATTCAGCAATACAGGTTCAAACGAAGACATCACGAAAAGACACTGGGTATAGGGCTTACACTCGTTTATATGGAGTTTCAGCCCCATATCCTAACCTTGGGCGCCTGAAAGTCTACCAGATTTGTATCTAGTCAGGAAAACCTTTTGTCTGTATATGTGAATTATGGCACTTACAGACCATTCAGGATCTGCATTTCTCCGCCCTATTGTACACAATCAGAGTGGTCAAGTCTTTGATCAGGGGGGCTGTTGTAGACAAAGCATCGCCCTCCTGAACATTAACATAAAGCAGAGCCAGTAACTTACCCGGGCGTTTATACCAGCCTTGCACAACAGTATATTCTTTAATATCTACACATTAAAATAATCTGTTCTGTGGGTCTGAGCGGGCTGAAAATTGCCAGGTCCTCATGCCGGAGGACCCTTGCCATAGTGGCCAAATATCAGCCTTCCACGACCCCCAGAACCGGAAATACCAAAACCAAGTTAAATTCCCCTATTAACTTTAATGCAGGATTCTTCGCTATAAGCTAAAAGAAATCACTGCGTTTCACTCTTCCATTGAAATCAATGGGCTCCGCCGTTATAGACTTTCAATGGGTAAATCTCAATTTTCACATTTGCCCATACTCCATCTGGTTGATCAGAGAGGGCTGGAAATGGCCATGCAGTCATGCCAGAGCAGTGACTACATGCGACCAAAATCCCATTCCTCTGGTAGTCACAGAACCGGAGATATGGGTTTTACCTTTACACACTTTCGGACTTAGCCGTTTCAAAGCCACGCGGCTTTCCTCCATTAGAATCAATTTGGCCGGCGCCTCCATAGGAAATGCATGGGCCGGCACCGCCATAGGATTCAATGGGTCTCCGCTACCATTAGAGTCAATGGCGCGACCCTCGTGGCGAGCGCGACCCTTTACGGGGGTCCTTAATTCTCGGACCGGTGGTGGTCGAGTGTGGGGGTTCCTAGGGTCTAGGGGCAAAAATAATTTTATTCCTGGGTGCCCTAGAACCTAAGCTTCCCATGCCAATTGTATTTGAACTTGAACTAGTGTGATCAAAAGCTCTTTTTTAGATATTGTATCCGCTTCTGCGGTCTGCGGTTGGATGGCTGTCAACTCGTTCCTGGAGGTCGGCGTTGAGGAATCCCCATTGAAATGAATGGCTCCATTGACTTACAATGGGGAACCGCCGCTCCTCCTCTCGGGCGCCACCTGCAGGCCTTCTCTGAGAATGGGCCCAAATCGCCAGAATCCCCATAGGATTGTATGAAGCTGCCATGGCGGCCTATGGGGAACTGCAAAATGGAGCCTGCAAAGGCGGGAAAATGGAACAAAGGGCTATAATCACTTCCTAACTATTAACCCTTCTCCTCCCAAATGGATCCCAGTGTGAGTGTTGGTGCAGACACTAGAACAGGGAAAATATATTGTTACAGGGGAATACACATTTGGGTGCTGAAGCAGGGGCATAACTACAGTACTGGACATCATTCCAGTTAACCCCTCGCCTCCCAGGTGAGAGCAGGGGTTGGCCAAATGGGGTGTAACCCCTTTAATACCAGGCCAAACCCCCTCTTCCATGACATTGGGGTCACCTAAGCCTTAGGTCTATGTATCTAAGTGGAGCCATGAGCCATCCCTCTCACCCCTTATCACCCCCATCTCCCCACCCTCCTCTCCGCCCCCTCTCTCCCCCCTCTCCCCACTGCCTTCTCCCTCTCTCCCCCAGCCTCCACCCCTCCTCCCCATCCTCCCCACCTCCTCTCCCCCATTTTTCTCTCTCCCTACCCCCACTCTCCTCCCCACATCTCCCCTCC
Source organism: Ascaphus truei (assembly GCA_036426205.1). Classification (NCBI taxonomy): domain Eukaryota; kingdom Metazoa; phylum Chordata; class Amphibia; order Anura; family Ascaphidae; genus Ascaphus; species Ascaphus truei. The sequence goes on along the minus strand of WSYH01000378.1, from coordinate 208,343 downwards.
CCACCCCTTTTCTCTCTCTACCCCATCCCTCTGGATCCCCTCCCCTCCTCCAAGGAGTAAATGTAATAAGACTAAAAACGTTATTTTACGCTATTCTTAATGATACATGATGGTTTACAACGCTGAATAAGAATATCCTAGAACTCAATGTATAATAAGATTTAAAAGATGTGCTGTCTCCACAAACTTATATGAATGCCACTCTTACTGGAAGAGTTGGAAATGTATAATGCAATATCATATATGTAAAACAATAAAAAAAAATTAAACAAAAAAAAAGATGTGCTGTCTGCTTTCTCAGTGTCTTAGGGTATACTGGGCCAGAGGGCTATGTATCTAAGGTAAGTCATGGGTCCTCCCTCTCCCCTCCCCTCTCCTCCCGTTTCCCTCTTTCCCCCCTTTCCATCCTCCTTCCTGGAAAGTCCATATTTACAAATGTCAAACATAACCTCTGTAAAACGAATATCTCATGTTAAAGGGCTAAGCTCAGTTAGAAAGAGGAGGCTCACGCTCCAAGAATTTAAAAAAACAATAGGAGATATACTGTTTATTCAAGAAACTCATTTTAATACTCCTTCAACACCAAATATATTTAAGAATACGTTTCCACAATCTTATTACGCCACCTTCTCCAGTAAAAAAAGAGGGGTTGCAATTCTGATTAAAATTAATGTCCCATTCGCCTCCACTAAAGTAGTGGCGGACCCAAGGGGCAGATACCTAATAGTTCGAGGATCCCTCTCGGGAGTCCCAGTCACTCTTGTAAACATATACGCCCCCAATGAAAACCAAATTACCTCTCTAGTAGAAGTCCTGGAATACCTAGAACAACAATTCCTATCCTCACTGCATAGCAGGAGACATGAATATGGTATGTTCCCCTTAACAGGATAAATCCACTGCCCCAGATACTCCCCACTCAGTTCAAGTTCAGAAAACCGCAAAAGGAACCAGGATCAACGAGACTACACCTTTTTCTCAGCACCACATCAGACCTACTCTAGGATTTATTATTTTCTGGGTAACAATAATATTCTACAGGCATCCTCCCAATCAAACATAGGCTCAATAACCTGGTCTGACCATGCCCCCATCGATTTGGTCCTCTCTGTTCCCTTTGTCAAAAATAATTCATATTAATGGAAACTGAACGATTCCCTATAAAATTTTCCAGATATAGAGAGCACAATTAAAAAATTATCGGATTACTTCGCCATAAACAGAGGTACGGAACCCTCCCCTACTATGCTATGGGAAGCCCATAAGGCAACAATCAGAGGGGATCTCATATCCATAGCATAATACAGGGGAAAAAACAAGCAGAAACAATTCAAAGAAATTTCACACAAACTAGTTAAACTGGAACAACAACACAAAAACAACCCTTCAAAAAAACTTTACAAACTATTAGACAAAACAAGAACAGAGCTTAAACAGCTCCAATTCAACGAAGTGGAGAGGGCACTAAAATGGACAAACCAAAGGTATTATGATAAGGGCAATAAGGCAGACAGGCTGTTAGAAAACAAACTCAGAGTTTTGAGAGTTAAATCCCAAATCTCCTCGATTCGGACCAGGACAGGGCAAATTACTTACAGTTTAATGAAAAAGAAATAGCCCAAGAATTTTCAAACTTTTACTCAAAATTATATAATCTAGACTCGCTAAGAGGTCCCCCTACGGATATTGAGGCGATTTCACAATACCTAGAAAAATGTAACCTGCCCATACTAACTGAGGAAGACTCCCAAACATTAAACAGGAAAATCACACAAGAAGAAGTATCGGAAGCTATCAAATCTCTAAAGATAAATAAAACGCCAGGTCCTGACGGTTTTAATAAACTTTATTATAAGAAATTTCAAACGATTCTAACCCTGTATATTCTTGAAATATTTATTTCCTTTATGCTAGGTGCGCCAGTCCCAGCCTCTATGTCTATAGCCAATCTAGCCATCATGCATAAGGAAGGTAGAGCCCCCCTACAATGTGGGAATTATAGACCAATATCATTACTCAACTTTGATCTGAAAATCTATAGTAAGATCCTGGCGAACAGGTTGAACCCGATTCTACCCAAACTAATACATATTGATCAAGTAGGTTTTATCTCGGGCAGGCAAGCCTCGGACAATACCCGAACGATCATAAACATCATTGACCACGTGTACCTGACCGGTACTAAAGCAATACTCCTAAGCTTGGACGCCGAAAAAGCGTTCAAAAGAATAAAATGGTAATTCTTGGACCAGACTATGTTAAAATTTGGATTTAAGGGCCCATTTCTTTAGGGGGTTTGAACCCTATTCCAGTCACCCACAGCGTATGTCAAACATCCAGGAGGAGACTCAGACCCTATAGCCAACCCACTGATATCCCTTCCAAATCTTCAAAGGAGTCTAGATCAATTTGGCATAGTCTCAGGCTACAAAATTTATAAGGACAAGTCTGAAGCCCTAAACCTAACTCTCCTGCCCCCAGAGATTAAACTAATGCAATCAAACTTTAATTATAAATGGATCCCCAAATATATCAAGTATCTTGGAGTTAACATTGCAAACTCCTTTAACTCCCTATACCAGTGTAATTTCCCACCCCTTTTTGATAAAATTAAAAAAGACTTACTAGCATGGAATCAACTCCAAATATCCTGAATAGGGAGAATTATCTCCACCAAAATGAACATTTTCCCTAGACTTCTGTATTACTTCCAAACCCTCCCGATAAATGTCCCCCTGCCTGAGCTTAAAAATATCCCAAATTGGATATTCCAATTCATCTGGAAAGATCAACAACCAAGAGTGTCAAGATCAGTAATGCTAGCCTCAAGAGAGAGATGAGGCTTGGGGGTCCCGAATATTATAACAGCAGCCCAACTAAAACAAATAGTGATATGGAATAATGACCAGAGATGTGCTGCTGGTTAGGAATTGAAGCTTATTATGCGAGGCCTCTGTCTCTTCAAGCGGCTTTGTGGTCCTCAGGAACGGTGGAGACGCAGATTGGAAGGTTTGACTTGGGATCGATGAGGTGCACGTGGAGCATATGGTCCAAAAATAAAAAGACATTTGCATTAGTATCCTCCCCATCCCAGCTAACAACCATATATAATAACCCAGTGTTTCCACCAGGATGCTCTAAAAAGCAATTTACCCAATATAAAAATAATAATATCAAAATTGCAGCCGACTTGGTGGAAAAGGGGAAGATCTTCAGCTTTTCATATTTTCTTCAGATTAGACACTTCCTTTTGGCAATCTCTTATAAAACAAGTTTTCAAAACTTGACAAAATTTGAAACATATTGTAAAAAAGGCACCTATCAGAGAGGTCTGATATCGGGAATATAAGCAGGACTAGAATCGTCAGGAAATACCTCCTACCACAGCTACATGTTAAAATGGGCAGAAGATCTCAATGTTGATATAGATAGGGACGACTGAGAGGATATCTGGGAATCGGCAGCCAAAACTTCAATTTGCACAACAACAAAAGAAAATATATACAAAATTCTATTTCAATGGTACTTAACCCTGAGCAGGCTGAGCCACATTTTTCCTGGATCACCCGATCTATGTTGGAGAGGGGGTGGTCTAAGGGGAGATATGGCCCTCATTTGGTGGACATGCCCAATAATACAGAAGTTCTGGACCATGGTACAAAATATTGTCTCTGAGCTGAGTCCCCCTGGATCCATTGACTTTTGTGCTTGCAAAATCGATAGAAAATCTCCTGGCTCCCATGGGGCGACTGATATCCTTCATTCTAACTGCAGCAAGGTGTTCCATAGCTGTGGCATGGAAAAAAAAATCAATCCCCCTTCCAGAAGAACTGTCACCAAAATAATAAATTAGGTAATGGCCATGGAAAAGTTAACAGCCCAATTGAAACAGACTACTGACAAGTTCTACAAAACCTGGGAGCCATGGCTCTGGACATAAAAATGTAGAAATTAGTAGTAAATAAAAAACCCAGACCTGATGAAACAGACAATTGGCATTAGAAACAGAGGCAGCTGTGGGTGGGGGGGAGGGAAGGGTGGGGTGCGGGGCGTCCCCGCCCTGTTCCCCCCTCTCCCCCCAACTTACTCGTGTTCCCTCCCCTGTCCCCCTGTCCCATCTCTCCATGGAAGGTCCCTTCTCCTCCACCCCCCCAGCCTTCCATCCCACCTACACCCTGTCTCCTGCTCCCTTCTCACTTCTTTCCTCTATCTGTTAAGTTTCTATCAGGGAATACAGAAAAACTGAAAGCTGCAGCGTCCCAGGAGGACAGAAAGTTAAAATATGTGTTAAAATCTATATACCCACAAAATGTTGGTCACAATTTCATTGCAATTTGATAATGTTGGTATGTTATTTTTCCGAACCTGAAATTATGTGTGCTATAACAAGTTTGTGACGAACAATGTATGGTGAAAAATGTATATCCCTGTGAAAACAATAAAAAAAGATTTTAAAAAACCCATCTGAAAACAATTGATGAGGATATAAACGTCATTAAAGAGAATATCATTCCATTAGAGAATACTAATGAATTAAAAGAAAAAGATAAATTACTGCAGAAGAAAATAGATATTCTTCAGAAAGATCTCAATCACTTAAAACTGCAAAAATTCAAGAGAGATGAAGAGGAGGATTACTTAAAAGGGGAGCAAAGAAGTTGGAATAAAAATAGAAATTCTAGGAGGGCGCATGAGCAGGGAAGATTCCCTTATAGAGATAACAGATGTCACACTATGTCACACCATGGTACACTGTCACACTATGGTACACCATGGTACACTGTGTCACACTATGTCACACTATGGTACACTGTGTCCTACTCTCTGTATTGAGTGCACGTTTTTGAGGATTAAGCGAGGATCAGACAGACGTGACTTTAGGAGTTTTGTACTGAACTCAATTCTTGATTGTGCTTCTTCCTTCTGTTTTGATAACATTATGTATCTCTTTATGGCAGAACTCTCCAGGGCTGACAATGTCACACAGACAATCCCTGAAGTGACAGCTCAGGAGGGAGGGCAGGTTACCATTGACTGCCAATATGAAACAATATCTAGCAACCCGGATTTCTTCTGGTATGTCCAACACCCAGAATCATCTCCTCAGTTTATTCTGCAGCGAGATTATTACAATAAGAATGAGGAGGAACCTGGCACTGACTATGCTGCAAAACTGAACAAGGAGAACAAATCCATCTACCTGAGAGTTTCTGATCTCAGTGTGTCGGACACTGGCATCTATTATTGTGCTCTGTGGCCCACAGTGTCTCTGTCCGTATACTCCACTGTACAAGAACCTCTGTCTCTAACCAAGGTACTAACACTGTTTGTATCTAGTGTGCCTGCAGTCAATACAAACAAAATATTAAGAGTGTCAGACTGTGGGGTTGAAATATAAATAACAAGAGGAATTCTATTGAATCCATGTTAACAAATTAAAGGTTGTTTGTTTGGGTAAGGGTTGGGCTTTTAGAATGCAAGAGAAAGACCCACATTCGGCTTGATTTCCCCCAAACCATGGTGTTTTAAATTTATCTTATTTTCCATATACTTGTGGTTGTGCAATTTTATAACTTATTAAACAGAAACCTACAAAAACATGTAAATTAAGCAAGCCCTCCCTGCTTCAACATAATGTTCCATTTAATTACTTCTTTTATTGCTATTTGGGGCCAAATCATTATATATTAAAAACAGCATACAATTATAAAGGGAATTTAGTGCCATGAGAGACAATCTGAAGTTTTGATAAATAGCTGATGATGTTCTTTATATACAGAATACTGCATGTGAAAAATGTATAACAATATAGTATATTTTAACCTTCATCCTTAACTCCTTTTGTAACGAATAGTATTATTCTTGTAGCAATAAAGGGCAGTGCTGCTAGAGGGCGCCCAAACACAGAAACAATACAATTAATTGGTCTGGTTTTGTGGGAAGGTTGAAGTGTAAGGCCGCGCTTATAGTGCCGGCGACGCAACGTCGCCCGAAAACAAATGCATTGTCACCACCGCGTGCACTTATAGTAAGCGCGACGGCGACAAAGCGACGGGGCGACGCGATTTTTGGTAGCCGTAATTATTTGATTTTTCAGGGGCTGTCACCTCATGTGACAGGAGCCTGGTCACCCGCGACGCTGCCGCAATGCGAAATACAACTTTCGCTTGCAGCGACGGCGACGGGTGATGTCATGCGTCGCTGTCGCCGGCACTATAGGCACGGCCTAAGATTCCTTTTCTTAAATCATAGAAATGCAATCCACTGAAATCACATTTTTGTATTTAAGGGCTTGGATATAGAAACATAGAATATAACAGCAGATAAGAACCACATGGTCCATCTGGTCTGCTCAAAATTGTAAAACCCAGGCCCAATTTAATCCTTAACTAACTTTACTATGTAACATAGCCTTATGTTTAGGAAAAAGAGGGGGGTTCCCAGCACTCACCGATCATACAAAAATATAAAAAAAGCTAGGACTATACCAACATAGAAATATGTAATCATGCAAGCACAAGAACATAACATTGCAACAATGTCATACACGTGAGCAGCAAACTGATAATAATAGTGATCAATACTCTCAAGGTGTAAGGGGAAAACACAGGGAGAGGGAAAGACAAGGAAACACCACACAGGGGAGGGAGAAGAAAAAAGGGAAAAGGGAAAATTGGGGGGCAAGGATTCGGGGTAATGACCCCTTCCTCAGGCACGTTCCTAAGGTCCAGGGGACCAAATATACTTCCCTTGAATGTAGACCATGAAACAAAATCTGGGGATTTGATAAAGATTCTACTAAAGTATCACTAAACAGAAAATGTGACAAATAAATTACATTGTGCCCATTACCTTCATTTTTAACTCTATTCTTTGAGATATTTCTTAGAGCGATACACAGAAATGCAGCTAGAGGGCGCTAAAAGACAGTAAAGATTTCCAAGTAAAATTCAGCTTTGAGAACTGTTTGTGGTGAGACTGCATTCTAAGATTTCTATCCCTATATCCCATCAACAGAAAGGACAATTTGTGGCATCAAAAGCAAAAGATAAATGGAAACTATGATAAAATGACACCTATATTGGAATGTATTAATGGTATATTGTTATGTACTGTATAATCTCTATAGCTTGTGAATATGTACAGTATGTGCAGGTGTAGATCCATGGAACATATAACATCATGCTTTTTTCATTGTGATCTCAGTAATACAATCTTACATGTGCTCATAGTGTTACATCTTTCTGTTGTTAGACAGTCCTGCTCTGTACTTCTATACATGTGCAATTACAATAAAGAGTATCAGTTACCCAGTTACAGACTCCTCCCCACTTCCTAAATGGCTTCTCTCAAAGCCTTTACTACACAAGCCAAACCTTTTTTCAGACAACCCTTTCCTCACTTAAGATGAGGCTGTGGCTCTGTGTGCTGCTTTGTATACATGTATCAGGTAAGAGGAGGATATAACTAAATAAGGGAGTTACAATCCAGCTTCTGAATCAGGGAGATGGTTTTATTTACACTGGAACTTGAAGGAAGTTTTAGTGAGTTGTTATGAAAGATTAAAAATATGGTAATTTGTGTGTGTTTTGTGAAGTAAAATAGGATCAGACACACCTGACTTTCAAAGATTGGCTTTGAATTCAATTTTTAATTTTGTTTCTTCTTTCCCTAGTAATAATGTTGTTTCTCCCCCCCCCTCCATTTAATTGCAGGGCTCATCTGGGCTGACAATGTCACACAGACTATCCCTGAAATGACAGCTTACGAGGATGGGCAGGTTACTTTTGACTGCAAATATGAAACCAAAGACAGCAACCCATATCTCTTCTGGTATTTCCAAAGCCCAGGAACATCTCCTCGGATTATCCTTGTGAGACATCAGTACAGCACAGACAAGGAAAACCCTGAGGCAAAATATGCTGCAAAATTGAACAAGCAGCAAAGATCCATCTACCTGAGAGTTTCTGATCTCAGTGCCTCTGACTCCGGGATGTATTATTGTGCTCTGAGGCCCACAGTGTCTCTGTTTGCAGTCTCCACTATTCAAGAACCTCAAGCTCTGTCCAAGATGCTAACACATGTCTGTGTCTGTTGTGTTTTTGCACTGTAAAAAATAAATTTATATTATTATTTATACTATTGTATTTTATATTATTTTCCACATGTGGTTGTGTAGCACCATCTTTTATTACACTAAAAAAAAACATAAACTTGTGTTGCAAAGAACCTCTTCCAAACTCCCCCTATCACTATCAAAAACATTTTCTTATCATTGAGGGAGGAAAATCTGTGCATAATAAATACCATTATCCTAATATGAATATAGTGCCATAAAATACAATCTGGATTTTAGGTACAATGGGGTCAATGAAATTAATAAATAGGCAACATAAAGTGAATTCAATTGTGTACTTTTAGGCTACAGTATTTTCCCATGTGTATTTGTACAAGATTATTAAAGTAAAACAGCAGTTCAGAAAAATGCCACAAAAGGGCTGCTCAAATACAGTAATGATTTGCCTATATATTTATAATAGAGCCACAGGAGGAAGCCACCCCCTCTATATTAATAAACATTTGGTTAACTGAGTGCACAGGCGGCTTGATAAAATAAAAGTAAATAAAACACCTGGCCCCAATGGCATGCACACAACTGGCCTAAGGAAGCTAAGTTCAGTACTAGCCAAACCATTACATTTACTATTCAAAGACTCCATTTCCACAGGCTCAGTACCACAAGATTGGCACAAAGCAGACACAGTGCCCATATTTTAAAGGGAGCTAGATCACCACCAGGGAATTACAGACCTGTAAGCCTGACATCAATGAAGCAGTTACCAAATAGGAGAAATAGTTCCTAAGATGTTATGATCAGTGAAGAATCCAGGGAACTGAGGTGTTGATTAGGTTCTGAACGTTGGGCTGGAATATGAGTATTATTATTTGTATTGCTTTTTAGTTAGAAGATTAAAATGTGAGAAGGGCCCCCTGGTAACTCAGTTACCTGCTGCACATGTGATGAGGCGGTGGAGGCTCCAGCGGTGCTACCCACAGCGGAGATCGATTTGCCGGCGGAAGTCATGACCTTCCGGGCACCCTCCTGATCGTCAGCTTTGCAAGTTTTGCAAGTTTTGTGAGTTTACTGACAACATTAATGGGTATCTATGGTTCTTTGAGAACCATTGCGAGATGCACCAGCTACACGAGGAGTACTGGGTAAAATACCTGGTCCCTCTGCTGCGTGGCAATGCAGCCGTGGTGCACCGGGACATGGGCCGGGAGGATGCAAAGGACTGCTCATTGTAAAGGAGGTTTTCTTGGCCAGATATGCCATTATGCCAGAGACCTACTAGGCCCAGTTCAGAGCTCTGAACAAAGGGTCCCAGGACACACACCTCAAATTTATGTCCTGATTGGAGCGCCAGTCTGAACGGTGGATCACCGGGTTTAAACACATTTAAGACACTCCATGTCTTCATGGTCAAAGAGCAGTTTATGCTGAAATGCTTTTCTAAGGTCCGGGAGTGAATCACCAAGCGCAAGCTTCCCAAGACGTGGCAAGCAGCCTTTTGTAATGTGTAATGTTTAAGTTGTAATTTTATTATTTATCTTCTTTTTTGTTATTTCCATCCTTTTTAATTTTCCCACCCACTCCTTCCTAAAACCTTAATAAAACCTTTCAAAGTTATAACAAATCCCGAAATCCTGGAAAACCTGATTATCAGGAACATATAATACCTGGAAGACCATCGTGGAGGTCATCATGAACCAGTGGATCGACAAGGGCTGAAGATGCATGATATATCGGGTGCATATTATGATGCTTTTTGTCACAACGTTTTATATGTTTTAAAGTCCAAGAGGTTAAAATTGTATTATTTCACCCTCTTTTCTGATTGGTAATTCGTTTCAGCTTTATATTCTTATCATTTTAAACATTATCTCTATGCAGTGTAATGTGTCTCATCTCCATTTTAGGAATCCTTAGAGAATGTAACATTTTAAATCATTTCTCTAATTCACAGAAATATTATTTATTCTTATAGAAAGCCAAAGTGCTAGTTTTAAGCAAAATTGGTGCATCAAATGAGCCACTCCATTATTATAGAAAATTTAATAAAATGTTTCTTGTTTAACGACTCAGGGGGGAATGTTTTCAAAGTACAGTAGGTGTTGACAATGTTCAGTAAACATAGTGAACCACTTAAAATCTCACCACAAGTTTCAATAATAACACTTGTAACTGCAGCTGAGTCTGATGTACCAGTAAATACCTCTAGAGGGCGCTTAATTTATGGATAAGATTTAGATTAGAGTGTAATGAAGTGTCTCCTCATACTGTGTATATTGTAGCACACAACACAAAAGCAGTCACAACCCCTCACCACCTAACATGGGACTCTGGCTGTGCGCAGTGATCTGTGTGTTACTGACAGGTACGATTAGGAAAGGGATGGAAACTGGTTTCTGGGAGGCCACTCAATTTCCGATTTATTATTAATAGTGAAAATGGGGAAAACAATATTGTAAAACAGAAACGTGTCTATTTGAGTTTGCATGTGTCCAATTTGGGATATTTAATAATAATAATAATAATAATAATAATAATAATAATAATAATAATAATACTAATAATGATAATAATAATATTTATTCCATAGGGTTTCAGAAACGGAGAGATGTTCACAGAGACATGAATTTGAAAGATTTGCTTTAAACTGTATTCCTGAAATGCTTTGTCTCTTTCTATTGATAATGTGGTTTATTGCTTTATTCGCAGGATTTTCGGGAGCTGACAATGTCACACAGACACCGTCTGAAGTGACAGCTCCTGTGGGAGGACAAGTTACACTTGACTGCACATATGAGACAAAATATAGCGACCCATATCTGTTCTGGTACGTCCAAAACCCAGGGATGAGTCCTCGGTTTATTCTAAGGAGATATCAGTATCACAAAGAAGATAAGGAACCTGGGACACACTATGCTGCACAACTGAACAAGGAGAACAAATCCATCTACATGAGAGTTTCTGATCTCAGTGTGTCTGACTCTGGGGTGTATTATTGTGCTCTGAGGCCCACAGTGTCTCTGTCTGTATACTGCACTGTACAAGAACCTCTGGCTTTGTGCAAGGTGCTAACACATGGATGCACAGTTACTATATATAGTTACATGGTTGTGTCTGTTGTGTGTCTGTACTGCAAATGTATAGAAATAAAACAAACACAGACAATGACAACTACTATGCAGAAGTCAAATGGGAAAAAAATACATGTATTGAGTGAGGGTTCAGGAGACTCTTAGAAAGCATGTAACCCCATTGCTCCCAGCGGTACCTGAACACAGATTAACAGTTCAAGCTGCAGCATTTTTTTATTTTACTTTACTATCCATATACCTTGTGCTGTGCAGCTCTATTTCTTATTAAACGTAAACATGCCAAAGACATACTGTATGTGTGGGAAACAATTTGTCTCTTACTCTACTGAATCCATCTATCCAACACATTATAGCAGATTTATAAAGTAACCCCTCAGTAACTCCATGTACTGATCCAATCACTCACCACATTTCTTATAGTCATTCCTTATTAACAATACTATTACAAAGTGAATTACTGCCATAAAAAACAATCAATTCTTTAAAAATGTATGTATACTAAGGTTATACCAGAAAGGACTAATCTCAACCATATACCGAGAATAAGACACTACGGTCCCGGCGGGCAATCACAAACACACACATATATGGATAAATGGGAAATAACAGCTGATGAGTGGTCTGATATTTGGGAAAATGCCTCTAAGACCTCGATTTGTACACAAATAAGGGAAAATATATACAAAATCCTTTTTAGTTGGTACCTCACCCCCCCCCCCCCCTAAAATTGAGCAAAATATATACCGGAAGCTCTTATAGATGCTGGAGAAACTGCGGAGTATCAGGAGACCTTATCCACATCTGGGGGTCCTGCCCTAAAATAACCAGATTATGCAGGAACAGGAGACCTTATCCACATCTGGGGGTCCTGCCCTAAAATAACCAGATTATGCAGAGATATTAAAAGCCTAATATAGGAAACACTAGACACTGATATAACAGTGGATCCCTTGGTAATGTTGCTGGCCGGCTCAGAGGAAGGTGGGAATCACTACCAACACAAACGTACAGTATGGCCCATATATTAACGGCGCTCAATTGCTGCCTCGTGGTAAAAACAAGGAGCCGCCCAGGAGAAGGGTAATTAATTAAATAAACACAGTTATGTATATGGGAAAATTATCAGCTTGCTTGAAACATACAACTAACATTTTTAATAAGGTTTGGGATCCTGGCTTATTGAGATAAAAAGAGGGCACACTATACAATTAAGAGAATGTTTTAACGCAAGGGAACCTATTTATACTAATGTGCAGTGACTGTACATCTCTATAAGAATATGTCAAACAATATGATGCTGCGTCGTCATCCTCCCGTCTCTTCCATTTTATTATCTGTAATCCCACCTCCTCCCCCACCATACCTGTATTTTCTATGTACAAGCATAAGTGGGAAAAAAATCTGTTGTTATTATACACAGCCCTGAATGTTCTTCATACAGTAAGTAGACATATCAAAAAGATGTTGTGACATTTTAGTTTCTGCTTACACTTAATACCATCATATCTATCCAACATGAGTCCTCCTTCAGCAATACAGGAAACTGCCACAAGAGGGCACTCGAAGAGTTTCAAATAAAACTCCATGTGAAGTCTGTATTTGTGGAGAGGCGGCCGTGTAAAATGTCTTTCTTACTATCACATACATGCTGAATAAACATTCCGGAAGGCAAAACGTAAGTAGTTATAGCAGGAACTTGTACTCGTGAATAAATACACTGACTCAGGCAAGCATTTACTGATGCATTGATATAGACAATCTTATGCACTCATAGATACATACATTCCTACAATTAACACACACACACAGACACAAACACATTTTACAACACAGGCTTTTGCATGCAGTATTACATTTACTTTGAATTTTCTTGTCGTGTTAACTCTTTGTGTTGTTAGACATTGCTGCCGAATACCCAATACCGCTATACATGTGCTGTATAATGATCCAATATCAGTAACCCACTAATTGGCTCCTCCCCACTTCCTCCACGGTTTCCCTTAAAACCTTTACTACACACCCCAAACCTTTCAGACAAACAATCCTCGCCCAAGATGAGGCTGTGGTTGTGTGTGGTGCTTTGGATCCTACTTTCGGGTGAGAGAGGTCACAGTTAATCCAGGCTGTAACAATGGTGGCTCTGAGTCAGACACATAGATTTATTTAGACTCAGAGCCTGGGGGGAGTTTTAGGGAGTCTATGATGCAGACTAGAAAAGTGTTACTTTATATTTGAATATTACTTATTTCCCTATATTTATTTCATGGTTTTCTCTATAGAGAAAGAGAGAGAGGATTAACCGGTGCGACTTTGAAAGGTTTGCTTTAGGCTAAATCTTTTTATTTTTAAATTCCTATCGATAATGTTATTTCTTCTTTAAAGTTGCAGGGTTCTCCAGGGCTGAAAATGTCACACAGGCGCTGTCTGCAGTGACAGCTCGGGAGGGCGGACAGGTCACTTTTGATTGCAAATATGAAACAATAGATACCACTCCGTATCTCCACTGGTACGTCCAACACCCAGGACAGAGTCCTCGCTTTATTCTAGCAAGAAATCCCTACAGCGACAAAGAGGAGGAACTTGGGACAAACTATGCGGCAAAACTGAACAAAGAGAACAAATCCATCTACCTGAGAGTTTCTGATCTCAGTGTGTCTGACTCCGGGATGTATTATTGTGCTCTGAGGCCCACTGTGTCTCTGTTTGCAGTCTCCACTGTACAAGAACCTATGTCTCTGTCCAAGGTGCTAACTCTGTGTGTATCTCCTGTGTCTGCACTCAATACAAACACAACATGAACAGACACAGATAGTAGGATTGAAGTAGTAATAACAAGATAAATTAAAGGCAGTCCTGGATAAGGAAACACTCCTTTTATTTCTTTGTGTAAGGGGTTTGACTTTCAGAAACTAACAGAAGGACCAACGTACATCTTCATCCCCCCCAAATCTTCCTGTTTATGATTTTTGTTACTTTCCATATATTTGTGGTGTTTAAGTTTTATATCTTATTAAACTGAAACTTTAAAAAAATATGTAAGTTAAGCCAACCCTCCCTATCTCCTCCTATATCTCTATTTAATTACATTTCTTATCGCTATTTGGGGCAAAATCATTGCATATTAAAAATTATATTACAAAATGAATTTAGTGCCATGAAAAGACAATCTGAGGGTTTTAAAAACCAGTAGAAGATGTTCTTGATAAAATAATATGTGAAAAATAAATGACAATGTGTAATTTTAATATCTATTCCCCTTTATTAATAACTCCATGTGCATTCAACACACTTCTTATTTCAGTGATACAGGAAAACACCACTAGATGGCGATAGGAGACAGTAAAGATTCTAAGTACTGTACAATTCAGCTTTGAGAACTGTGTTTTTAAGCAGGTTGCAGTGTAAGATTCCTTTAGTAAGAACCAGCCTAACGCCTTGGTGATTATGGGGTTAAGTCTGCATGGAAGACTGGGAATTGCAAGGGTTCTTGAGAAGGAGGATCTGAAATAGAAGTAGAAGAACAAGTTCCGGATCAGAGTAAAACAGTTTTTGGACAAATCTGTGCTAGGGTCCAGTCACCCCCTAGGTTATTCATGTCCACTGAAGCTAGCACATGGATCTAAGGTCACACACAGCCCCCCATAAAATCTGCACACAGCACCCCAGGGAGGCACACCCCCTCCAGGAGGGGTTAATAAACATGTATAAACATGTCTCCTTTCCTGGTTCCTTCACCTTTCTTAATATCACATTGATGAACTGAAAATAAAATGTTTTGCCTCATCAGCAAAACATAAAAAGTGACAAAATTATAAAATGCAATCTATATGAATAAATATGAGTTCATAGGTTTGTTGAGGGAGTGGAGATGGAGGTGGGGGGGTAGGAGTCTTGGGGAGGGAGATTAGACCACAGGGGGGCATGAAGGGGGCGGCTAACCCCTGTATGCCATAGTATGTAGTAAGGTAGTTAGGGTAAATAGTCCCGTATATAGAGTAGTGAGTAGTGAGTGAGTAGGGAGTGTCATGTGGACGTGATATTGTCCAGTTTTATCTATTATCACTCACTACTCTATATACGGGACTATTTACTATACTATTTACTATTTGGTATACACTGATCCCAGCCGGCCACTTGCTGCATCTGTGGGGACTGCTACCGCTTGTATCCTGTGACGTCATCGAGTTCTCGCGTGTTTTGGAGCCGAGAACTCACTGCTGTGACGCTGGATTTGGAGGAGGGCGGCGTCCCTCATGTTCCCCGGTACACGGAGGTTACCATTGAGGTTGCTGCAATTCCTCCACACCGGATAACTTCACCGAAGTCACCTGATACTTGGTTCCTGCGTCTGGCTGGTGATTGAGTTGTACTCATAACTGCTTTTTATTCCGATATGTTTGTGAGTGTGTCTTTTACATCTTCTACTCCATAAATATTTTGTTATACTTTTTTACGCTATGAGTGCGCCTGTTTTTTTTCTGTTTTTATATATATTTATATATATATATATATAGGTAGCCACACACATGGACAGAAATGCAACACTGTCTTACAGTGGCGGCCTCCTTTATCCTAATGCGGCCGGATCCGCGGCGCTCTGATAATCGCGGACAGATGCGGTTTTTTTTGGTCCGGAGTGAATTGCGTTATTTTAGCGCTCGGAATATTAGCATTTTATTATCGCCGTATTTGGAAGTCTAATACAGTACTTTAGCAGTTCAACCTACGTCAGTACACAGTCTGCGTGTGCGCGCGCAGTAATTGTAAATTTGCATATTTATACATGCATTTGCAGTGCTGTACTGTATGTCTCATTTGAAAATTGTTGAAACGCATAGGCGTGTGGCGTGTGCTGTAACAGTGTAACATTTCGGCATATACAGTACAGCGCTCTCCCCTCGCTCGCCCCCGCACACACACAGGATAATTTACTGCACTGCAGTATTTCAACTTCTTATCTTATCTACAGTACAGTACACCTCTCCCACACCATTCCTTTGAATGTGTGTTTTTCTGGTTTCAATCACATTCCTGCTTGATAGCTGATGATTACTGCGCATGTGTCTGAAAGTTCACCACTGCTTGCTTGAGTGAGTGACCAAAGGAAAAAAAAAAATTCTCCTCATTTTTTTTTCTCCACAAGCCTGCATAAACCATCTTGATATTACGATATTCAATCTATGCTGTAGCTTTTGGCTGCGACACTGTGCGTTTGACTGCACATGGTTGATTTGTGTGCTTTTTATGTACAGTACTGCATTTGGGGGTGTAGGCATCACACTATTATGATGACCTGCCTTTTGAAAATATGCCATTTCTTTGAATTGCAGTACAGTTAATCCTTTATGCAGCTGTACCCTGTACCTCCCTCCCCCACGCACACACACAAGGCTCGCTCAAGGATTTGAAACTCTTATCGACAGACACCTCTACATTCAGTTTCTGAAGCTTGTCATTGTGTTTTTAATCCGTCCCTAGCCGAGCATTACCTCTCTGCGCCTGCGTGTAATCCTCTTTGGGATGGGAGCTAGTTGATTACTGCGCATAATGCACATACATGCGGGGCTTTTTTCCAATTTGAATCGGAGTTTCCCGCGCGGCGGCCGCTTCAGCAGATAAGCGCTAATGGCGCTTATCATTGAAAGCGCCCGAGGCACGGGAAACCGTCTGAAAAGGAGCCGTGCGCCGTCCGCGGTTTAAAAATTCACGCGGTGGTGGCCGATTTAGGCTAAATGCGGCCGCCACTGTAATACAGTACAAAAAACAATACGGAAAAAAGTATTTTTCTACAGCATTTTGTTGCATTATTAACTGAAATTATTGATTAAACAATAAAAATATATTAATTTTTATAAAGCAATTTTTGTCTATACTGTATATATATTTTTCATAGACTAATGTGAAGTGCAATGCAAAGGGGGTTTAAAAAATAGATTTTATTTTTTTAATGCATAATACAGTACAATTTTTTTTTTTTTTTTTGGGAAAACACGAATTTCTATACAGTAACTACTGAGAGAGGTGGGAGAGGGGGGTTTGTGTAAGATACAGACTGGTTTGTACAGTACATGAACACCGTACTATTATCTTACACATCCCCCCCACCCTTCCTTGCTTGCTTGCGGCAGTCCTGAAAATGAAAAGAAACAATAAATGCAGACATGGTTATTTTTAGTGCCATACTTACCTGTATCATACTTACCTGTGCCTTATTACTTTCCCGAGGCCTGGCCATTACGTTGTATAACAATAGGCAACACAGTCGCAATATGATCAATATATTTATTACATCTGGCTACGGTGAGTATATTGTTCCAGAAATTCAGTATCCCCTTTTCCAATTCTTCCTTTTTGGACAGTTTCCACACTTTTCTGATATAATCATTCAACTCATGCCATACCATTTCGATGGGATTAAAATCTGGTGATCTGTAATACAGTAGGAGGGGAGAAAAAAGGTGAATTACGTAAAGAGATATACAGTAAACTATGTAAAACAATGAGAAAAGGTTACCCAACTTACTCCGCTGGCGTCTTAACCAGTTGATACCGCTGGCAAGAATGTGAGCCGTCAACCCTGTGTGTTTCGGATCATTGTCCTTGAAGAACCGGTGACCAGATGGGAAATCATTCTTTATGTATTCAACAACATGTGTAATTATGTGATCTTGGAAGAACGCTTTATTCATGATTCCTGGAATCAAGAAAAAAATGGAACATTAGGGTACAAAATACTGAATACAGTACAGCTGTCCAGTGCGTAAGGCACAGCACGTGGATTTGTGCATTAATTTACCCTCAAAGATAATGATGCATTCTGGTCCTTGTCTAGAGATGGCACCCCACACATGCATCTTCACTGGGTGCTTGGGACGCGTCTTCAGAGATAGGCGACCTTTTTTGCAGAATCCAAAACGGGCAAACCTCTCAAGCGCTACAGTTGTCTCGTCTGTAAAGATGACATCATTGAAAGTTTCGCCACTTTCAATCCATGCCCGAGCCTGGTCCACTCTTTTTATTTTGTTGGCTTCCCTTATAGGATATGCTCTATAATGACAAGGAAAAATGTTAGAGCCACAAAATGCTGGACATACAGTACAGTATGATACTGTATTAGGAGAGAGCCTAACATAAAAAAAAAGAGGGCATGGGTGACGTACTGTATACTGTACTTACCTAAAACACCCATATTTCCATCTCAATTTCCGTCTCATCAACCTGATACTGGTCTCTGATGCTTTTATTTTGTGAGTAGCCTCTAGTGCATTCTTTACCCTTGTGGCACACGTCTCATCATTCGCATCACTCATTTGGTCCACCAGAAGAGTGTTCGCCCTTATGTGTAAAGAAAACAAGAACAATTTGTTACAGTAGGCAAATTAAAAAAAAAAAAAGAATATTTTATGAAATCTTGTTAGGCAAAATTGTAAATGAATGTGAACTTTCTCCCATCTCTATTTTTTGTACCCTTCCCCCCCCCCCCATTTTTTATTTTCTTCATTCCCACCTCTCCCTAAATTCTTTTTAATAAAAATTAAGCTAAAAAAAAAAAATTCTTATTGTCTGATGTTGCTGCTGCACTTACTGTATTGTACTGTGAGTACACTTTGGGCGCTACAGTATACAGTATGAATATATTAAATAAACAGCCCCTCAAACTGCAGGATTATTAGTTCAAAGAAAACAGAATCTTTTGAAATAAATCTTGTTTTGAGCATACGATTGCTCTTACCGATATAACATAATCCACATGGACATTTAATCATGTACAGTACACTATATTTGTGGTTGTGCAGGTGATACGATCTTTAATTTTAAACAATTTTCCACTTCTGGGATGATAAAACTTGTCCCCAGTGTTTAGACTGTTACAGATGCTGCATCCATAACATTTGAAACAGCAGCGAAGGTAAGGGGGGAAACCGGAGGACCGGGGAGCCAGAGGGGACCTGGCTACATAGATAAGATAATTTAGACATTTCATTGGAAGGGTGGACTAGTTAAGCACATGAACACCATCACCACTGATTGAACATGTTGCATGATGGGGTTTGGAGCACTATTTATATGTTGTTTGAAGGGATTATGTTTATGCCACTATGTCACTTGATAAAGACCAGTACGGTCGAAACGTTGTGTTGGCTCAATAAATGAGTTTGGATATTCAAAATCCGTTGTGCCCTTTGTTCCTTTTATCATCTATCCAGGACTGATCACAGGCTTTCGTACAAACATTGCAGCACGGGTAACTGTATCAATTTTGTTTACAATTTAAGGAGTGCAGTTTTTTTCCTATCTATCTGGCGTTTCGTATTGACACCAGATGTTCAAGGATCCTCTTTTTAAACTGTCTAAAGGTTTTGCCGACATATAGTTTCCCACAAGAGCAGACATATGACACCCTCAGTGACACAATTTATAAAATCCTTGATCTTAAATGTCTACTGTTGTGTGGAATCCATGAACTCTGTCCTTTTTGGGCACATATCTGCAGGCCGTACATCGACCATAGGCGTATGAACCAGTTGTTTGTGATCAAGCCACGTCTTTTGTGATTTTGCCTGATAGTGACTCTTCACCAGAATGTCTTTAAGGTTACGGCTTCTCCTACTTGTTAATTTAGGGGTAGGTAGGGGCATAGAGGAGGAACAGAAAGAGGGGGAATAGCTACACGCGTTTTCGGCGTGAGCGCCCCAGTGAGACTGCTTCCTCCACCGGCACTTCCCCATGTGTGGAAGAGGGTAGATTCGGGCAAGTGAGCCAGCGCTGCAGAGTATCAACTCTGTTTGAACACCAACTCTCGGACACTCACAGTATACCACCACCGCTTGTGATCACCCTGCTTCTTGTAAGTAGGGTTTTGATTTTACCATCTCCGGACGATCAGCTGTTAATTATCACCCCTGCGGTCCTTTCTTAATGACATGGTTCTTTATATATTTTAACAAATACTTTGTAGTCTGTTACTAGGAGTCTGTTTAAATGTTTTATGTATAGTGCAGACTGTCATTACCCAGCAGTGTTACGCTATGATTTGTTCTGTTTGTCTTTTCTTTCGTGCCATGGCCTGAAAGCATCTTTGCAGTTTTACTGAGGATAACAGGACCTAGCCAGGAACTGCTACATGGATCATTGTGCGCACCCACTTGCATGTGTGCAGGGGTGCCCAGAGACTTTGTTTCATTCCAAGGACAATTGATTTCGTTCCCCCATCCCTGTAAGTGTTTTATTACGTGTATATTGTGAAGATTGGTGTGTTTGTCTGAAAATAAATAAATTACCATTTATTTTACCCAACTTGTGTGCTCAGGGCAGAAACCAGGTATTAATTTGTGTATAAGTCTTGGTCTCCCGTGACAGCATCCCTCTCCAAACCATGTCTTGGCCACATCCAAGTGACAGGAAGCCTAGCAAGGAAGAGAAACAATGTCATACCCCTGAGAACCACAAAAACATATTCACATCAGGGGAATGTGACAAAGGCCTAGGATGTTCAGTAGTCCAGACGACAAAAGATGATGAGTCACTTACTTGTCAAGAAAACCACCTCCTGAAGGTGAGTGACTAAGAGATCATCCAAAAGAAGACAAACAATCGGACAATCCTCCTGCGAGCAATGGCACACCTCAGACACATAGCCATTTCTTTCCACCAAATGCTTGGTGGCAAAGCAGCCAGCTGTCACGGCTGGCATCTATGCAAAGGTTGCATACTGTTGAAAAAACCACAGAGGCAAAAAAGACTGCTCTCTCACACTTTGACAAAGAGACATTGTTGAGCACCCAGCCATCCTGGACTGGTGTGCCAACTTGGCATCCCTTGCCAAGGGATCTCAGAGCCAGTGGTACCAGCCGGCACCACATTGTTATGTGAACATGGACTTTATTAATTGTTTTTGTATTTTATATGTTCCATACCAGAAGGGGAGTGTCCTGGAACAGGATTGTTTATTTCTGTGTATTTTTCCTACTCTCAGGCTGCCAGTCCTCCCATTATTGTTACAAATTGTACCCTTCACACAAGCCATTAGCCAGTTGCCATGGCAACCTCCCAATGTTCATACAGTATTTGAGATTGGTTTAGGCCTCTCCACCTGCCTTTATCTGCATATTGTTATGCCCCTAAGCTTGTTCCTGTCTGACAGGAATGTGTGCTCTCTCTTTCCATCAGCAGACTCAGTGAGTAAGACACATCTTCCAATGCTCCCTTAGAAAGGGATTCCTGTTCACCTTTCCCTCAGAGAAGCACTTCCCTCCAAAGCGGAGCACCCTTATCTCACCAAGATAATTCTCCTGACAAGAGACATTTGCTATTACAATCCACATACAATAACTTTTATATTTCTGTTAACTCCCCTCAATAAAGTTGAAGAAAATAGAAGGACTTTGTGTGCTTTAAAAAGGTGGTGAGTTAAGCTACATGGATCTTCTCACATGCTAGGTGAGCTTGGATCCAGAATAACCCCTCAGAAACTCCATCTACTGACCTCATTTCTTATAGTAATTGCATATTAACAATATTATTACAAAGTGAATTAGTGGCATCAAAAACAATCTGGTGTTTATACAGAGCCCTCAATATTCTTCATAGAGCAAATAGACACAATACAAATGAATTCTGTCATTTTTGTGTCTTCTCAACTTTAGACATACAGTACTGTACTGTAATCACATTGTGTATTCAATATGACTCATCCTTCAGCAATACAAAAAACTGCCACCAGAGGGCGTGCAAAAAGTTCCAAATGTAACTCCATGTGAAGTGTGTATTTGTGGAGAGGGGGCAGTATAGGGTGTCCTTCTTACTATCACATAGAGTAAATGAGGAAAATTACTTCTGTATGGCAAAAATATGTAGGAAAGTTATCAAATGTCATCTGTATTAATAATTCTTACTTCAAGGTATAACATTTAGTGTATTCTCTACAATTTACATACCTATTTATTTTCATTTTCACACATACTGATCCTCTGACACAGTTACAGTATCTCACTGCGTATAAGTGCAGTGTCCGACTGGGGTATCAAAGTCCCACAGGTGAAACAGACTACAGCGGTCAATTACAGAGTCATAATAGACAAAAAAAAGTTATAACAGGAACTTGTGGTCATGTATATATACACTGACTCAGATATGCATTTACTGGTGCACTGATAGTTACATAGTTACATAGTTACATAGTAGATGAGGTTGAAAAAAGACATATGTCCATCAAGTTCAACCTATGCTAAATTTAGACAACAGATACTATATCGTATATTTGTACTTATGCAGAGGAAGGCAAACAACAAAACCCAGTGAAATATCCTCCAAAGATATCTCATAAGGGAATAAATAGATTCCTTTCAAACTACAAATATTAGCAATCAGATTATTCCCTGGATCAACATCCTTGCCATGTTTACTTATTTGGTATATCCCTGTATACCTTTCCTTTCTAAAAAGATGTCCAACCTTTTTTTTTTAACAAATCTATTGTTTCTGCCATCACATGGGTAATGAATTTCACATTTTAACTGCCCTTACTGTAAAGAACCCTTTCCTTTGTTGCTGGTGAAATCTCCTTTCCTCCAACCTTAAGGGGTGCCCCCGTGTCCTTTGTACTGTCCTTGGTATAATTAGTTCTTTTGAAAGCTCCTTGTACTGTCCCCGAATATATTTGTATATAGTTATCATATCCCCTCTTAGACGCCTCTTTTCTAATGTAAACAAATCTAATTTAGCTAGCCTCTCCTCATAAGTTATAATGTCCATCCCCTTTATTAATTTGGTTGCTCTTTTCTGCACATAGACACACACACACACAGACACCCCCTCCACACACACACACACATTTTATAAATCAAACAAAGGCATTTGCATACATTATTACATTTATTTTGAACTTGCTCGCAGTTCAAGTGAACTCTGTGTGGTCAGACATTCCAGCCCTGTACCTCTGTGTATGTACAATTATACACTATCAGTGATCCAGTTACAGGCTCCTCCCCACATACGTAATGTCTTCTCTTAAAACCTTTACTAAGCAACCCAAATCTTTCTAGACAAACAATCCTCGCCCAAGATGAGGCTGTGGTTGTTATCTTTGCTGTGTATCTTCATTTCAGGTGAGAGGGTGGGGGCACAGTTAATTCAATTAGTAACAATGGTGGCTCTGAATCAGACAGATATATTTATTTAGACTCAAAGCCTGGAGGAAGTTTAAGGAATTCTATGCTGTGACTAGAGAGTGTAAATTTATATGTACAGTACTTATTTCACTTTATTTACTGTATTTCATGGGTTTCTCTAAAGAGAAAGAGGGGTCTGGATAGTTTGACCCTGCTAATATTTTTTCTTTAAAGTTGCAGGACTCTCCAGAGCTGAAAATGTCACACAGACACCGCCTCAAGTGACAGCTCAGGAGGGAGGACAGGTCACTTTTCATTGCATATATGAAACAATAGATACCACTCCGTATCTCCACTGGTACGTCCAACATCCCGGGATGAGTCCTAGGTTTATTCTAAGGCGATACCAGTATCACAAAGAAGAGAAGGAACCTGGCACAAACTATGCGGCACAGCTAAACAAAGAGAACAAATCCATCTACCTGAGAGTTTCTGATCTCAGTGTGTCTGACTCCGGGGTGTATTATTGTGCTCTGAGGCCCACAGTGTCTCTGTCTGTATACTCCACTGTACAAGAATCTCTGTCTCTGTCCAAGGTGCTAACGCTGTGTGTATCTCCTGTGTCTGCACTCAATACCAACACAACATAACAGACACAGATTGTAGGATTTGAGTATAAATAACAAGAAAAATTAAATCCCTGATAAGGAAATAATCATTTTATTTGTTTGGGTAAAGGGTCGGGCTTTTAGAAACAAACAGAAGGACCCACATATAGTTTGATTCCCCCTAAATCTTTTCTGTTTATAATTTATATTAGTTTATACTTTTGATTGCTCAGTTTTATAACGTATTAAACTGAAACTTACAAAAACATGCACGTTAAGCAAGCCCTCCCTACCTCATCCTTTTGCTCCATTCAATTACCTTTCTTATCACTATTTTGGGCAAAATCATTGCAGAAAAATAAAACTCTATTATAAAGTGAATTAAGTGCCATGAATGACAATCTGACGATAAACAAAATATGTGATATATGAAAGACAATGCATTTTAATATCTATTCCCCTTTATTAATAACTCCACGTGGATTCTTTTTTCAGCGATACAGTAAAACACCACTAGGAGGCGCTAAGAGACAGTAAAGATTTCTAAGTGCAATTCAGCTTTGAGAACTGTGTTTTTAAGCAGGTTGCAGTGTAAGATTCCTTTAGTAAGAACCAGCCTAACGCCTTGGTGATTATGGGGTTAAGTCTGCATGGAAGACTGGGAATTGCAAGGGTTCTTGCGCAGGAGGATCTGAAATAGAAGTAGAAGCACAAGCTCCGGACCAGAGTAACAATGATTTGATATAAATCTGTGCTGGGGTCCAGTCACCCCTACACTAGGTCATTCATGTCCGCTGAAGTCAGCACACGGATCTAAGGTGACACATGACCCCCAAACTAACTGCACTCAGCCCCTCAGGGAGACCCAACCCAGCCAGGAGGGTTTAATACAGAAGAGGTGTATGCTTCTAACATTGGTTTCCTCTTCCTGGTTCCTTCATTTTTCTTAATATCACATTGATCAGAAGAAAAGAAAATGTTTTGCCTCAGCAGAAAAATATAAAATATCATCTCCATTTACACAGGAGATTTGCTGAGGGAGTGGGGGTGGGGCATGTGGGTAAGTGCCTCAGAATGAAAATTAGGCCACCCGGAGAGGACTCAGGGGGTTGTTAACCCCTGCATGCTGTGGCAGGCTTACTTTTTTGCCACCCATAGGATCGGGGAACAGCCCTCCTCCTCAGCGTGGTGGCCTCATGATGTCATGACAGCATTTAATTTAAATGCCTCGGGGAAGAGTGCAGGGCTTCTGCAACCGCCGCGCCCCCCCCCAGAAAAATACTGCGCCCCCCTGTTTGCGCACTCCTGCTCTAGGCTGTAGTCTAGTCAGCCCTGTGGGAAATGCACCTCTGCCTGTATTGCATAGTGATTGTACCTCTCATTAGTAAAGTAGTAGTTGTCTAAAATCTGTACAGCTTGCAAATGTTTCTACGTCTACTCATTTATTTAATGGTTACTGTCCAGAGTAAATAACAAATTGTGTTTTATATTCATTTAGGCTAAATATAACAAGTGCTGCTGTATTTTATAACATCAATTAATATATAATTTGCTATACACACAGAAACGCAGACACAAATTTATATTCGCTTCATTGCATAGCCAGTTAACCAACCCCACACTGATGTTACCCATTAAGGTTGAAATAGCTGTCTGTGGGTGGGTTTTCTGGCTGTGCATCTTAACCCTGGCTGTGCTCAAAGCTGTGACCATGCAGCAAGCTTAAGCCTATAGGGAACCATGTTAAAAATGGTTTTTGAAGCAAAAAGTGTCACTGTGTGCTCATTTGTATGTCATTTCCCAGAATCCCTTGCTGCAGTGGAAGTGCTGGGTGATAATGGTGAAAGGCGGGGTTGCAGACCTGCCTAAGACATGCAAATGAGCATACAGTATATTTACATTTGCTATATATATGTTGCTATATATATATATATATATATATATATATATATATATATATATATATACACACACAAAAAGACTAGTGTAACAAGATCCCTTATAACAGCACTCTAAATATGCCTAAAGTAAGATATAGAAATCAGAAACAAAAAAACGGGATCCAAAGTCAACTTGAAAAAATGTCTATGATTTTAATACAGTAGCAGTAGAACACACTAACATTTAAAAACATACAAACACTGATGGCAGCCTGAAAAATGCTACAGAAAATGACACAAGCATGACAAGAGAAAAAGACAATCTGAGGACAAAATGCACAGTACTGAAAAGAACTACTGTAGTAACTAACAATCCTGATATGAGTAGTGATTCAGAACAGTAAAAAATGCACAAACATCCCCACAGAATCCTAGCTGCATGAGAGGAGAAAAAAAACTGAGATCTCTATCTATATCAAAATGAAATCAAAGAACTAAGGAGAGATAAATAAGTTGAAATAAACTTATGAGGAAGAACAATAACCATCAAGGGGGGGCAACAGGGGAGGGAAAAGGGATAATAAATATAACACTCAAACCCTGTGTATAATAGTCCAAAACATTTACACTATTAAAGCATGCTGAGGTGTCACCAAACACTGTAGTTTAGAGCAATAAGGGAGCTAGATGTAAATAAGTCTGCTGCCCAACTCAGCATCGATGTTGATGCTGAGAAGCATATGAAAAAGCCTGTGCTGTTGAAATATCCTGGTAATTGACAAAAAGATACTCAGCTATAGACATCCATGTTCCAGTCCTTATAGAATCCAGGGAAGGAGTAATACCATCTAGACTAGAGTCTCAGTGAGAAGTCAAATGTCCAGGAAATACTCCAAGAAGATAATCACTAGCAACATAAATCAGGTAGGGGGGGGGGTTCTGCCATCAGGGACACTCAAACACATATGTATATATATTTTGTGTTTGTGTGTATAGCAAATAATATATTAATTGATGTTATAAAATACAGCAGCACTTGTGTATATCTTATTATATAATTAGTGAAAGCACTGTATGCCTGTCTGCATCTTCCTGTGTCCCTAGGGGAAATCTCATTGGTCCCTTGAGCCGCCCGCCCCCGCACCTCTCATTGGCCTGAGGCGGAGTGATGACACACACACACACACAAACACACACAAACACACTCACACTCCAAGTCATTGTGACCCGCGCGCACCTCCTCCTCTCCCCGTGTCTCCCTGTTTCCCGCGCTTTCATCCCCCCCCCCCCGGCGCCGCTACAGTCAGCGGGGGAGCG
Organism: Ascaphus truei; assembly: GCA_036426205.1. Lineage (NCBI taxonomy): Eukaryota > Metazoa > Chordata > Amphibia > Anura > Ascaphidae > Ascaphus > Ascaphus truei. The sequence goes on along the minus strand of WSYH01000378.1, from coordinate 181,262 downwards.
GAGCGAGCGCCCAGGACACCCCCCACGGCTCTCAAGCACGCGCCGCGCACCCCCGCGCTCTCCTCCTCTCCCCGTGTCAGCTCCCCCCCGGTGCTCCGCTCAGCTCTCCCCCACGGAGCTCCGCTCAGCTCTCCCCCCGGTGCTCCGCTCACCTCCCCCCCGGTGCTCCACTCACCTCCCCCCCGGTACTCCGACAGGCAGTGGACACGCGGCGCCTAAGATGGCGGAGCCCGGAAGGACCCCTTTCCTCCCTCGCGGAGTAAGATGGCGGCGGACGGAAGAAGAGGTGACGTGTGTGTGTCACTGTGTGTGTGCGTGTGTGTCACTGTGTGTGTGTGTGTGTGTGTGACACTGTGTGTGGGGGGGGGGGCACTGTGTGTGTGACACTGTGTGTGTGTGGGACACTGTGTGTGTGTTACACTGTGTGTGTGTGTGTGTGTGTTACACTGTGTCTGTGTGTTACACTGTGTGTGTGTCAGAAACTCTAGGGTGGGGACCGGAGCTACGCATGGGGGGGGGGAGGGGGAGCAGGAGCGGAGAGAGAGGGGGGAGCGGAGAAACATACAGGGGGAGTGGAGAGGAGGGACACGGAAATTGTAAGTAACCCACCCCCCTCCTGTCCACTGTCCCCCCCCTCCTGTCCACTGCCCCCCCCTCCTGTCCACTGCCCCCCCTCCTGTCCACTGTCCCCCCCCTCCTGTCCACTGTCCCCCCCC
>WSYH01000378.1:150201-177469 GCA_036426205.1 Ascaphus truei | reverse complement strand
GTTACATCGCCGGAAGAAGAGATCAGTGTATCTCGAAAGCTCGCACAAATTAAAGCATTTATTTTGCCTCAGAACGGTATAGTCTATTCATTTTTTATTATTACGCTTGGCTAACACGGTACTGATACCTCTACATATATACATATATATATAATTATCTATATATCTATTATTCAAGATTCTGCATATATAGGCTGAAGGAGCAGCTCAGTGATAACAATCTTATTAGACGTGCTCATAGTGTGCCCTCTGTGTGTTGTTAGATAGTCCTGCTCTGTTCCTCTATACATGTGCAATGATACAGTATCAGTGACCCAGTTACAGACTCCTCCCCACTTCCTAAATGGCTTCTCTCAAAACCTTAACTACACAACCCACACTTTGTCACAGAAACATTTCCTTGCTTAAGATGAGACTGTGGTTGTGTGTGGTGCTTTGTATCGTTGTATCAGGTAAGATGAGGCAGAACTAAACAATGGAATCACAATTGTGGCTCTGAATCAGGGAGATGGATTTATTTACACTGGAAACCTGTGGAAAGTTGTATTGAGTCAATGCTGTAGATTAGAAATGTGTTAGTTTTAATTGGTACACAGTGTCATACTATGTCACACTATGTCACACTGTGTCACACTATGGTACACTGTGTCACACTATGGTACATTGTGTCACACTGTGTCACACTGTGTCACACTGTGTCACACTATGGTACACTGTGTCCTACTCTCTGTATTGAGTGCATGTTTTTGAGGATTAAGTGAGGATCAGACAGACGTGACTTTAGAAGTTTTGCACTGAACTAAAGTCTTGATTGTGCTTCTTCCTTCTGTTTTGATAACATTATGTATCTCTTTATTGCAGAACTCTCCATGGCTGATAATGTCACACAGACAATCCCTGAAGTGACATCTCAGGAGGGAGGGCAGGTTACATTTGACTGCCAATATGAAACGATATCTAGCAACCCGGATTTCTTCTGGTATGTCCAACACCCAGAAACATCTCCTCAGTTTATTCTGCGGAGAGATTATTACAGTAAGAATGAGGAGGAACCTGGGACAAACTATGCTGCAAAACTGAACAAGGAGAACAAATCCATCTACCTGAGAGTTTCTGATCTCAGTGTGTCTGACTCTGGGGTGTATTTTTGTGCTCTGAGGCCCACAGTGTCTCTGTCCGTATACTCCACTGTACAAGAACCTCTGTCTCTAACCAAGGAGCTAACACTGTGTGTATCTCCTGTGTCTGCACTCAATACCAACACAACATGAACAGACACAGATAGTAGGATTGAAATATACATAACAAGAGGAATTCTATTGAATCCTTGATAATTAATAAACATTTTTTTTGGTAAGAGTTGGGCTTTTAGAAGCTAACAGAAGGAGCCACATTCAGCCTGATTTCCCTCAAACCAATGTGTTCATAATTTATATTACTTTCCATATACTTTTGGTTGTGCATTTTTATAACTTATTAAACAGAAACTTGCAAAGCATGTAAGTTAAGCAAGCCCTCCCTATCTCATCCTAATGCTCCATTTAATCACTTGTCTTTGTTATTTGGGGAAAAATCATTGCATATTAAATATACTATTATAAAAAGAATTTAGCATCATAAAAGACCATCTGATATTTTGATAAACAGCTGATTATGTTCTTGAGAAACAGAATATGTGAAAAATGTATAACAATGCACCTTTTCACCTTTATCCATAATCCCATGTGTATGCAATTATATTATACGTTCAGCAATAATGGAAGTGCCGTTAGAGGGCGCTCAAAGACAGTAACACTTTCTAAGTACAACTCAAGTTAGGGGTCTGGTTTGTGAGGGGGTTGCAGTGTAAGATTGCTTTCCTAAAATCATAGAAATGCAATCCACTGAAATTACATTTTTGTATTGAAGGGCTCGGATATAGAAACATTGAATATGCCGACAGATAAGAACCACATAATCCACCTAGTCTGCCCAAATTGTTTAAAACCTCAGACTATTGGATCCTTTGCTATCTTTTCTATGTAACACAGCCTTTTATTTATGACAAACAATATTTGAATTCCGTACTGCTTCAGCCCCTACATCTGTTGGGTGGTTATTCCACTGATACACTACCTTCTGCATGAATTAATGAAATATTTTACTTGCCCCATACGAGTTGATGGCCTCCCTCTTCAGGGCAATGAGCCCCCCACAATCAAAACCCACAAAAGACTGATGTCCAACAATTAAAAAAAAAATATTCCAAGTGCCTGATGGACAAAAACCACAAAATCACCAAACATCCCCTCAAAAACAATGCACATGCCTGATTGCAAAAATAAATACATAAAACCCAAGAAAAATCATTTCTAGGTATTTTTCTGGAAAGAGTAAATCCCACCATTTTCTACTGTAGTTTCTTTGTTCAGTAATTTTTCTAATTTGTCAAATTCTGAGTTAATTATATCATTTTCTTTCATATTGGGGGTATTTATTTTTATCAGAATGGCTTCAATGTCGCTATTTCTTTTAAGTCTTTTCGATTAGATTTTTCTAATTCATCATTAGTTTCCATTCTACAAGTGTGGAATTCTAGCAGTGTATTAGACTATACAAGTGTGTGAAATACAAAAAATAGCTGCCGAGGGTTAAAGTGCGGGGAAAACCAAGAAATGGAAAAATAACCCGGCGCTTGTGGTGTGAATTAAATATATTAAATATCAATAATGGCAGCTCTAACCCCAAACCAGAATGTACAGTACCTCTAAATTCTATAAACAAGTGAATATCGAATGTCTCTATTTTTCCATTTCGATTCCTACGTTAAGACTGCGTGAAGAAAAATGTATAAAGATTGAATTTGGATTGATAGAATTCAGAATCATTTAACATCCAAGCTAAGGATTCTCCCCTCTATAACCACATTCCATGTGCCTGACAGATGTAACTGACTGAAATGATGCTGTGAAAGATGTTTCTATTGTCTCTGAATAAATTGAGAAATGAACCGGATCGTGGACTGTTTTATATATATACTGAAAGGTGGGACATTTATTTGCACCCATCTAATGAGCAAATGTTCAGCAGTGACAAACACAAACTCTGCAGCCAGAGCAGGTGACATCGCTGTCTGCTATTAGAACTCTTTTATATATTAGGTTACACACATGCTGCTGCTCGTGGCATGAGACCACGGTACTCTGATTTGATACTCATATATCTCTAATGCTCTCAAAAGGCTACCAAGCTGTGATGCTGTCACACAGATATATTCAGCCTTGTTTGGTAGTTATTTAGGTGATTGGAGGACAGGAACATAGAGACAGTGTAACAAGTTTGTAGATATAATTACACTCTAGCCAGATATGGGGAAGCGTGAGAGAGAAAGGGGGCTATATGTAGAGGAGAGAGGTGAGGAGAGATGCTATGAAGGAAAAGCAGGTGAGATGACGAACATGTAGGGGACAAGCTGGAGAGGAGAAGAGCATGTGAATCAGGTGAGCAGGGGAGTATGTGGGGAGAGGTGAGGATGGAAACATGTGGGGGAGAAGCAGGTGATGAAGAAGCATATGTGGAAAAGCAGGTGAGGAAGGGGGCATGTGGAATCCTGAAATATTTGGTTTATTTGCATATTTTGAAAATTTATGGTATGTACAGTATGGTATGTATGAGTTACACTGATATTTAACTAGTCCCATCATATGAAGGGAGTTTCACACCCCTGATATATAAGGTGCATATTACAATGGTTTTTGTCAAAAAGTTGTATATGTTTTACATTCCATCAGGTTCCAATTTTATGACTTCACCCTCTTTCTGATTGGTAATACGTCTTCAGCTTTACTTTCTTTTCATTTTATACATTAGATTTTTACAAGATAATGTGTCAAATCCAGTTTAGGAATCTTTAGAGAACGTATCTTTTTAATGGATTTCTCTAATTCACTGAACTATTCTTCACTCTTACAGAGAGCAAAAGTGCTCGTATTAAGCAAAGATGGTGGATCAATGAGCCAGTCCTTTATTACTGAAAACTCAATAAAAGTGTTCCTGTTTAATGAGGTATTCCTGTGTCTGCACTCCTCAATCCAAAACACAACATGAACAGGACCCCAGATTAGTAGGATTGAAGTTAGTAATAACAAGATAAATAAAAGGCAGTGCCGGGATAAGGAAAAAACACTCATTTTATTTCTTTGTGTAAGGGGTTTGACTTTTCAAGAAACAACAGAAGGACCAAACGTACCATTCGTCATCCCCCACAAAATCTTCTTGTTCTATGATTTGTTTACTTCCAATATTTGTGGTTGTTTTAAGTTTTATATCTTATTAAACTGACACTTTAAAAAAATATGTAAGTTAAGCCACCCTCCCTCTCTCCTCCTATATCTCGATTTATTAACCATTTTTATCCGCTATTTGGGGCAAAATCCTTGAATTAAAAAATAATTACAAAATGAATTTTAGTTACATTGAAAAGCCAATCTGAGGGGTTTAAAAACCAGTTTAGAAAGAAAGATGTTCTTGATAAACTAATATGTTGAAAAAATTAAATGACAATGTGTAATTTTAATATCTATTTCCCCTTATAATAACTCCATGTGCATTTCAAACACACTTCTATTTCAGTGATACAAGAAAAAACCACAATTAGATGGCGATAGGGACAGAAGATTCTAAGTATGTACAATTCCGCCTTTGAGGAAACTGTGTTTTTTGAAGCAGGTTGCAGGTAAGATCCTTTAGTAAGAAACAGCCTAAACGCCTTGTGAATTATGGGTTAAGTCTGCATGGAAGACTGGGAATTGCAAGTTCTTGAGGAAGGAGGATCTGAAAATTAGAAAGTAGAAGAAACAAGTTCGGATCAGAGTAAAACAGTTGTGTGGGACAAATCTGTGCTAGGTCCAGTTCCAACCCCCTAGGTTATTCATGCCACTGAAGAGCACATGGAATTAAGGTCACACACAGGCCCCCCTAAAAAAATCTGCACACAGCACCCCAGGGAGGAAACCCCTCCATGAGGGGTTAATAAACATGTAAACATGTTCCTTTCCTGGTTCCTTCACATTTAAATATCACATTGATGACTGAAATAAAATGTTTGCCTCATCAGGCAAAAACAGAAAAAGTGACCAAAATTATAAATGCATCTATAGAATCAATTGAGTTCATATGTTTGTTTGGAGGGGAGTGGGATGGAGGGTGGGGGGTGGTAGGAGTCTTGGGGAGGGAGAGTTAGGGAAACAGGGGGGCCTGGAAGGGGCGGCGAACCCCTGTAGTTGCCATTAGTAATGTAGGAAGGTTGTTAGGGGTAAAATAGTTACGTATATAGAGTAGTGAGTAGTGAGTGGTAGGGAGTGTCATGTGGACGTGATATTTGCCAGTTTTTCTATATTCATCACTACTCTAATGATTAACGGTGGGGGGGGGACTATTTTTACAACTATTACTAGTTGGTATAGACCTGATCCAGCCGGCCACTTTGCTGATCTGTGGGGACTGCTTACCGCCTGTATCCTGTGACGTATCGAGTTCTCGCCGTGTTTTGGAGCCGAGAACACTCGTGACGCGGATTTGGAGGGAAGGGGCGGCGTCCTCATGTTCCCCGGTTACACGGAGGGACCATTGAGGGTTGCTTTTGCAAATTCCTCCACACCGGATAAAACTTCACCGAATTCACCTTGATAACTTGGTCCCTGCGCTGGCTGGTGATGAGTTTACTCATAACTGCTTTTTATTCCGAATGTTTGTGAGGTTGCTTTTACATCTTCTACTCATAAAGATTGTTGTTAGACTTTTTACGCTATTGAGTGCGCCTGTTTTTTCTGTTTTATATAATTTATTATATCTATATATATTATATAGATTATATATATATAGATATATAATATATATAGTAGCCACACCACATGGGACAGAAAGATGCAAAAAAACACGTTCTAACAGTGGTCGGCCCCTCCTTTATCCTAATTGCGCCAGCCGGATCGCGGGGCGCTGATAATCGCGGACAGGATGCGGGGTTTTTTTTTTTGGGACCGAGTGAATGCGTTATTTTAGCGCTCGGATAAGCATTTTTATTCTCGCCGTCGTAATTTGGAGTCTAAACAGTACTTAGCAGTTCAAACTACGTCAGTACACTAACAAAAAGGTCTGCGCAGAACTGTGCGCGCGCCGTAGTAATTGTAAAATTTGATATTTATACAGCATTTGCATGCTTGTAAACTGTAGTCTCATTTGAAAATTGTGTGAAAACGCATAGGAGTGTGGCGAGCTGTGTGTAACAGTGTAACATTCGGCATATAAAGTACCAGGCTCCATCCCTCGCTCGCCCCCCCGCACACCCACCAGGATAATTTACTTGCCACTGCAGATTTCAACTTCGATCTATCTACAGTTAACAGTTACAACCTCGCCCAACACCATTTCCTTTGAATGGTGGTTGTTCTGGGTTTCAATCCACATTGCCGGGTTGAAGTGATTTTTTATTTACTGCGCATGTGTCTGAAAGTCACCACTGCTTGCTTGAGTGAGAGGGACCCCAGGAAAAAAAAAAAATTCTCCTCATTTTTTTTCTCCACACAAGCCTGCAAAACCCATTCCTTGAATTACGATATTCCAAGCTATGCGTAAGCTTTGGCTGAAGCCACTGTGCGTTTGACTTGGCACATGTTGATTTGTGTGCTTTTTATGTACATAAACCTTTGCATTGGGGTTGTGTAGGCAATCACACATATGATGACTGGCCTTTTGAAAAGATTGCCATTCTTGGTAAATTGCAGATTACAGTTAATCCTTTATGCAGCTTTACCCTGTACATCCCTCCCCCACGCACACAAACAAGGGCTTTCGCTCAGGATGAAAACTCATAGACGACACCTCTACATTCAGTTTCTGATAGCTTGTCATTGTTCGTTTTAATCCGCCCTATGCCGAAGCATTAACCTCTCTGCGCCCTGCGTGTTAATTCCTGCTTTGGGATGGGGAAGGATGGCAGCTAGTTGATTACTGCGCATGTAATGCACTGACATGCGGGCTTTTTTCCAATTTTGAATCGGTTGTTGTTTCCCGCGCGGGGCGGGCCGCGCAGCGATAAGCGCTAATGGCGGCTTATTCATTGAAAGCGGCCCGAGCGAGCACGGGAAACAGTCTGAAAAGGGCCGCTGCGCCGTCCGCGGTTTGATAAATTCAGCCGGGGTTTGTGGCCGATTTAGCTAAATGCGGCCCGCCACTGTAATACAGTACAAAAACAATACGGAAAAAAGTAGTTTTTACAGCATTTTGTTGCATTATTGAAACTGGAAAATATTGATAAACAAATTAAAACTATATTAATTTTTGTATAAAGCAAAGTTTGGTCCTTTGACTGTAGCATTATTTGTCATAGACTAATGTGAAGTTGCAATGAAAAGGGGTTAAAAATAGATTTTTATGTTTGATGCATAAACGTCAATTTTTTTTTTTTTTTGGGGAAAAACACGCATTTCTATACCAGAAAACTTTACTGAAGAGGAGGTGGGAGAGGGGGGTTTGTGTAAGATTACAGACTGGTTTTACAGTTACATGAAACACCGTACTAACTTAATTAACACATCCCCACAACCCTGTCCTGCTTGCTTGGGCAGGTCCTGAACAATGAAAGAACAAACAATAAAATGAAGGACCATGGTTATTTTATGCCATACTTAACCTGTATCAATTACCTGTGCCTTATTACTTTCCCGAGGCCTGGCCATTAAGTTGTATAACAATAGGCAACACCGTCGCAAATATGATTCAATATAGTATTACATTCTGGTCTACGGTGGTATATTGTTCCAGAAAATGCAGATCCCCTTTTCCAATTCTTCCTTTTGACAGGTTTCCACCATTTTATGATAAGATCATTCAAATCATGCATAACCATTTCGATGGGATTTTAAACTCTGGTGTCTGTATAACAGTAGGAGGGGAGAAAGAACAAAGGTGAATTACGTAAAGAGAATACACAGTAAACTATGTAAAAACAATGAGAAAAAAAAAGGTTACCCAACGTGACTCCGCTGGAGTCTTAACCAAGTTGATTACCGCTGGCAAGAATGTGAGCCCGTCACCCCTGTGTGTTTCGGGATCATTGTCCTGAAAGAACCGTGTTGAACAGATGGGAAATAATTCTTTATGGTATTGCAAAACATGTGTAATTATGTGATCTTGGAAGAACGCTTTATTCATGATTCTGGAATCAAGAAAAAAAATGCGAAAATTAGGGACAAAAATACTTTGAATACAGGTACAGCTGGCCAGTGCGTAGGCACAGCAAGGGATTTGTCTAAATTTACCCTCAAAGATTAATGAGGCATTGGTCCTTGTCTAGAGTGGCACCCACACATGCATCTCACTGGGTGCTTGGGACGCGTCTTCAGGATAGGCGACCTTTTTTGCGATTCCAAAAGGGCAAAACCTATCAAGCGCTACAGTGTGTCTCGTTCTGTAAAGAGGAAATATTGAAATTTCGCCCATTTCAAATCCATGCCGAAGCCTGGTCCAACTCTTTTTATTGTGGCTTCCCTTATAGGATCTGCTCTATAATGACAAGAAAAAATGTTAGAGGGCCACCAACATGCTGGGAAAATTTTTTACACGACCATTATGATTACTGTCTTAGGAAGAGGAGCCTAACATAAAAAAAAGAGGGCATGCATGGGTGGACTACTGTATACTGTACTACCGAAAAACCAACCAATATTTCCATATCTCAATTTCAGTCTAATCAAACCTGATATGGTCTCTTGATGCTTTGATTTTGTGAGTAGCCTCTAGTGGATTCTTACCCTTGGTGGGCACACGTCTAAGCATGCATCACTCAATTTGGTTCAACCAGAAAGAGGGGTTCGCCCTTAGGGTAAAAGAAAACCAAGAAAAACAATTTGTTACAGTAGGCAATAAAAAAAAAAAAAGAATATTTTTATGGAAATTGTTGGCAAAAGGTTAAATGGAATGTGACTTTCTCCCATCTCTATTTTTGTGTTACCCTTACCCACCCCCCCCATTTTTAGTTTTTCTTATTCCCAACCTCTCCCTAAATTGTTTTAATAAAAATTAAGCTTAAAAAAAAAAAAATTTCTTCTTGTCTCGGATGTTGCTGCTGCACTTTACGGTATTGTTATTGTGAGTACCACTTTGGGGCTTACAGATACAGTAGGGAATTATTTAAATAAAACACAGCCCTCAAACTGCAAGGATTATTCGTTTCAAGAAAACAGAATCTTTGAAAATTAAAATCTTTGTTTTGAGCATCCGAGTGCTATTATACGAATAAAATTAATCCAAATGGACATTGAATCATGTACAGGACACTATAATTTGTGGTTGTTGCAAGGTGGATACGATCTTAATTTTAAACAATTTTCCACTTCTGGATGGTTAAAACTTGTCCCCAGTGTTTAGATGTTACAGATTGCTGCATCCATAAAACATTTGAAAAAACAGCAGCGAAGGAAGGGGGAAACCGGAGGACCGGGGGAGCCAGAGGGGACATGGCTACATAGATAAGATAAATTAGGATTTTTCATTGGAGGGTGGACTAGTTAAGCCACATGAAACACAGCAACCACTGATTGGAAACATGTTGCATGATGGGGTTTGGAGGCAATATTTATATGTTGGTTTGAAGGGATTATGTTTATTTTGCCCACTATGTCACTTGATAAAGACCAGTACGGTCGAAAACGTTTGTGGGCTCAATAAAATGAAGTTTGGATATTCAAAAATCCGTTGTGCCCTTGTTCCTTTTACATCTTATCCAGGACTGATTAACAGGCCTTTCGTTACAAACATTTGCAGCAGGGTAAACACTGTATCAATTTTTGTTTTACAATTAAGGATGTGCAGTTTTTTTCCTATTCTATTGGAGTTCGTCTTGCACACCAATGTTCAGGATCTCTTTTAACACTGTTTAAAGGTTTTTGCCGGACTATAGTTCCCCACAAGGACGGCAGGAATTATGGAACACCATCAGTGACACAAATTTATAAATCCTTGATCTAATGTTACGGTTGTTGTGGAATCCATGAATCTGTCCTTTTGGGCACACATATCTGGCAGGCCGTACCATCGGACCATAGGGTATGAACAGTTGTTTTGATTTCAAGACCACGTCTTTGTGTTTGGCCTGATCAGTGAACTCTTCACAAGAAGTCTTTAAGGTTACGGCTTCCTACTTGTTAATTTAGGGGTAGGTAGGGGCATGAGGAGGAACAGAAAGAGGGGGGACTAGCTACACGCGGTTTTCGGGTGGAGCGCCCCCATGAGGACTGCTTCCTCAACCGGCAATCCCATGTGTGAAGAGGGTAGTTCGGGCAAGTGAGGCCAGCGCTGCAGAGTATCAACTCTTTTGAACACCACTCTCGGACACTCACCCAGTATACACCACCGTTTGTGATTCACCCCTGCTTTTGTAAGTCGGGTTTTGATTTACCACTCCGGACGATCAGCTTGTTAATTATCACCCTGCCGGTACTTTTTTAATGACATGGTTTCTTATATATTGTAACAACTACTTTGGTAGTCTGTTACTAGGAGTCTGTTTAAATTGTTTTATGTAAGTGCAGGACTGTCCTACCAAGCAGTGTTACGGGACTATGATTTGTTTCTGTTTGTCTTTTCTTTGTTTGCCTGGACTGGAAAGCAATCTTTGCGGGTTTTTTTTTAATGGGATAAAAAAGGGGACCTTAGCCAGGAAATTGCTTACATGGATCATGTGGCGGTCACCCACTGCATGTGGTGCAGGGGTGCCCAGAGACTTGGTTTCATCCAGGGACAATTGATTTCTTTCCCCCATCCCTGTAAGTGTTTTATGACGGGCTATATTGTAAGATTGGTGTGTTTGCTGACAAATAAAATTTAAATGACCAGTTATTTTTACCAAAATTGTGTCTAAGGGCAGGACAGAAACAGGTATAATGTGTTGTATAAGTCTTGGTCTCCCGTTGAACAGCATCAATCTCCAAAAACTGTCTGGCCACATCCAAGTACAGGAAGCCTGCAAGGAAGAGAAAACAATTCATTACCCTGGAACCACAAACAAAATATTCAAATCAGGGGGAATGTGACAAAGGCCTAGGATGTCAGTAGTCCAGGAAAAGACAAAAGATGATGAGTCACTTACTTGTCAAGGAAAACCACTCTGAAGTGAGGACTAAGAGATCATCCAAAAACGAAGACCAAACAATCGGGACCAACCTCCTGCGAGCAATGGCCCACACCTCAGACACATAGCCATTCGTTCACCCAAATGCTTGTGGGCAAAGCAGCAGCTGTCACGGCTGGCATCTATTGCGAAAGGTGCGTACTGTTGAAAAAACCAACAGAGGCAAAATAAGACTGCTCTCTCACACCTTTGAACAAGAGGAAGAGAAACATTGTTGAGCCACCCAGCCATCGGGACTGGTGTGCCAATTTGCATCCCTTGCCAAGGGATCACAGAAGCCAGTGGTTACCAGCGGCACCACATGGTTAGTGAACATGGGGACTGTTATTAATTGTTTTTTGTTTTCTATGTTCCTACCCAGAAGGGGCGTGTCCTGGAAACAGGGATTGTTTATTTCTGTGTATTTTTCCTTAACTCTCAGGCTGCCAGTCCTCCCATTTTGTTAACAAATTGTACACTCACACAAGCCCTGTAGAGGTGCCATTGGCAACCTCCCAATGGTCATTTACCGATTTGAGATTGGTTTAGGGCCTCTCACTCTGCATTTATCTGCATATTGTTATGGCCCCTAAGTTGTTCCTGTCTGACAGGAATGTGTGCTCTCTCTTTCCATCACAGGGGGACTCAGGTGAGTAAACACAGTTCAATGCTCCCTTAGAAAGGGATCCTGTTTCACCTTTCCTCAGAGAAGCACTCCCTCCAAAGCGGAAGGCACCCCTTGATATCACCAAGGAATAATTCTCCTGGAACCAAGAGAAATTTTGCGTTATCAAATCCCAACATACAATACTTTTATTATTTCTTGTTAATCCTCAATAAGGTGAGAAAATAGAAGGCCTTTGTGTGCTGTAAACCAAGGTGGTGAGTTAAGCGACATGGATTTCTCACATTTGCTTAGGTGAAGCTTGGAATCCAGAAATAACCTCAGAAAAACTCCATCTATGAACCTCATTTATAGTAATTGCATTATTAACAATATTCTTACAAAGTGGAAGTGTGTGGCATCAAAAAAACAAATATGGTGTTCCTATACAGAGCCATCAAAATTCTTCATAGAGCAAATGGGACACAATACAAATGAAATTCTGTCATTTTTGTGGGTCTTCTCACGTAGACTACAGTCGTACTGTAATCACATTGGTGTATTCCAATATGACTCATTCCTTCAGCAATACAAAAAAAATTGTCCACCAGAGCGTGCAAAAAAGTTCAAAATGTAAAACTCCCTGTTGAAGTGTGGTATTTGTGGAGAGGGGGCAGTTATAGGTGTCCTCTTACTATCACATAGAGGAAATGAGGGAAAAAAAAAGTACTTCTGTTATGGCCAAAAAAAAAATATGTAGGAAAACAGTTATTCAAAATGTCATCTGTCTAATAATCTTACTTTCAAGATAAAATTTCGTGGATGCTCACAATTTAAAGACTATTTATTTTCTTTTCACCAACATACTGATCCTTCTGCCACAGTTACAGTGATCTCACTGAGTATTATAAAGTGCAGTGGTCGACTGGGGGTATCACAGTCCCACAAGGTAAACAGACTACAGCGGTCAATTACAGAGTCCATAATAGACAAAAAAAAAGTGCTTATAACAGGAAAACTTGTGGGTCATGATCTATACACTGACTAGTAGCATTTAACTGGTGCATGAAGTTACATAGGTACATAGTTACATAGTAGATGAGGTTGAAAAAAGAAATGTTCCATTCAAGTTCAAACCTATTGCTAAAATTTAGTTAGACAAACAGTACTATATCTATATTTTGTTACTATGCAGAGGAAAAGGGCCAAACAACATCAACCCAGTGAAAATCCTCCAAAGATATCTTCATAAGGAAAAATAGATTCCTTTCAAACACACTTTACAAATATTAGCCAAATAGATTATTCCTGGATGCAAACCATCCTTGCCATGTTAACTTATTGGTATATCCCTGTATACTCCTTCTAAAGAGTCCAACCTTTTTTTTTAACAAATCATGGTTTCTGCCATTCCAACATGGGTTGAATGCATTTTCACATTTAACTGGCCCTAACGTGTAAAGAACCATTTCCTGGTTTGCTGGTTGAAAATCCCTCCCCCAAAAACCCTAAGGGTGCCCCCCGGTTCCTTGTACTGTCCTTGTATATATAATTAGTTTCTGTTGTTTAACGCTCTGATTTTTGTATCTTTGTCCCCGAATATATTGGTATACTAAGTATATCCATATACCCGTCTTAGACGCCTCGTTTCTAATGTAAAAAACAAATCTAATTTAGCTCGCCTCTCCTTCATAAAGTATAATGTCCATCCCCTTTTAATTTGGTTTGCTCTTTTTTGCACGCCACTAGGACCACCCACCGCCCACACAGGGGACAACCACTTCCCCCACACACACACACATTTATTAAATCAAACAAAGGCATTGGCATACATTATTCCATTATTTTGAAACTTGCTCGCAGTTCAAAGTGAACTCATTGTGTGGTCAGTACATTTCCAGCCCTGTACCTCTGTGTAGTCCCAATTATCACTATCAGTGATCCATTACAGGGCCTCCTCCCACATACGTATGTCTTCTCTTCAAACTTTATAAGCAACCCAAATCTTTCTAGGACAAAAAACAATCCTCGACCCAAGATGAGACTTGTGGTTGTTATCTTTGCGGTTTGTATCTTCATTTAAGGGGAGCGGGTGGGGGGCACAGTTAATTCAATTAGTAACAATGGTGGCTCTGACTCAGGACAGGAAGATTTTATTTTAGACTCAAAGTGGGAGGAAGTTTAAGGAATTCTATGCTGGGACTTAGAAGTGTAAACTATATGTACAGACTTATTTCCACTTTATTTACGTATGTCGGGGGTTTCTCTAAGAGAAAGAGGGGTCTGGATAGTTGACCATGCTAATATTTTTTCTTTAAGTGCACGGACTCCAGAGCTGAAAAATGTCACACAGACACCGCCTTCAAGTGAAACAGCTCGGAGGGGAGGACAGGGTCACCTTTTCATTGCATATACTGAAAACATAATACCACTCCCGTTTCTCCAATGGTTAAGTTCCAAAAATCCGGGGATTTGAGTCTAGGTTTATTCTAAGGCGATACCAGTATCACAAAGAAAAGGACAAGAAGAGAAGGAAACCGGGCACCAACTTGCGGCACACATAACAAGCCAGAGACCTAAACCATCTACCTGAGAGTTTCTGATTCTCGTTGTCTGACTCCGGGTGTATTATTGTGCTCTGAGGCACCAGTGTCTCTGTGTATATCCACACAATGACAAGTCTGTCCTCTGTGTCCAAACTGTTGGTACGCTTTGTGTGTATCTCCTGTGTCTGACCACTCAATACCAAACAACCACATAACAGGACCAGATTGTAGGGATTTGAGATAAATAAAAACAAGAAAATAAAATCCCTGATAGGAAATAATCAGTTTATTTGTTGGGGAAAGGGGCGGGCTTTCTTTTAGAAACAAAACAGGGAAGGGGGGGACCCACATATAGTTTTGAATTTCCCCCTAAATCCTTTCTGTTTATAATTCTATATACGTTTATATTTTGATTTGCTCAGTTTTATAACGTATAAACTGAAAAAACTTACAAAAAACATGCACGTTTAAGCAAGGCCCCCCTACCTCATCCTTTGCTCATTCAATTACCTCTCTTATACTTATTTGGGCAAAATCATTGCAGAAAAAGAAAACTCTATTATTAAGTGAATAGATTTGTGCCATGAATGACAATTGACGATAAACAAAATAATATGTTGGATATGAAAGTACATTTGCATTTTATATCTCTCTATTCCCCTTTAAATAACTCCAAGTTGGATTCTTTTTTCAGCGATACAGTTAAAACACCCAATAGGAGGCGCTAAGAGGACAGTAAAGATTTCAAAGTGACAATTCAGCTTCTTTGAGAAACGGTGTTTTTAAGCAGGTTTTGCAGTGTAAGATTCCTTTGTAAGAAACAGGCCTAACGCCTTGGTGGATTATGGGGTTAAGTCTGCATGGAAAGACTGGAATTGAAAAGGGTTCTTGCGCAGGGGATCTGAAATAAGAAAGTCGAAGGCACAAGCTCCGGACCAGAGGTAACCAATGATTTATATAAATGCTGTGTGGGGTCCAGGTCACCCCTTTACCACTAGGTCATTCATGTACCGCTAAGTCCAGACACACGGATCTAAGGTGGATGGACACATGGACACCCAAAACAACTGCACTCAGCCCCTCGGGGAGACCCACCCGCCAGGAGGGGGTTGTTTAATACGAAGAGGTTGTATGCTTCTAACATTTGGTTTCCCTCTTCTGGTTCCTTCAGTTCTTAAATCACATTGATAAGCGAAAAAGAAAATGTTTTTGCCTCACAGAAAAATATTAAAATATCATCTCCATTTTACAAAAACAAGGAGATTTGCTTGAGGGGTGGGGGTGGGGGCATGTGGGTAAGTGCCTCAGAATGAAAAATTAGGCCACCCGGAGAGACTCAGGGGGTGTTAACCCTTGCCAGCTGCTGCAGGGCTTACTTTTTTGCCACCAAGGATCGGGGGGGAAACAGCCTCCTCCTCAGCGTGGGTGGCCTCTGGGTCATGACAGCATTTAAATCTAAATGACCACCGGTAAGGCGATCGCATCACTCTATTCCCAACTCATAATTTCAACCAAACCATCCCAATACAGGTAGACCCCCCCGCCAAAAATCCCCAATCATACTAGATCACAAGATAACGGAAATAAGACCTCCAAGAAAAGAAATTTAAGAAACACAAAAAAAGTAAAGCTAATAACAAACAACTAGTCTGACTCCTCCCCTCCCACCCTCCCAGGGGGGGAAGAGTTGCAGGGCTTCTGGCAACCGCGCGCCCCCCCCGAAAAAATACTGAGGCCCCCCTGTTTGCGCACTTCTGCTATAGGCTTGTAGTCTATCAAGCCCCATGTGGGAAATTGCACCTCTGCTGTATTGCATAGTGATTGTACCCTCATAGTTAAAAGGTAGTATTTTGTTAACATCGACAGCTTGCAAATGTTGTTACGTCTTTTTCTACTCATTTCTTTAATGGTTACTGTTCCAGAGTAAACATAACAAATGTGTTTATATCATTTAGGCTAAATATAACAAGTGCTGCTGTATGTTATACACATTTCAATTAAGATTAGAATGTGCTATCCACACAGAAACGCAGAAGGGGGAACAAAGTTATATTCGCTATTCATTGCATAGACAGTTAAAACCAACCCCAATGATGTTACCATTAAGGTTGAAAATAGCTGTCTGTGGGTGGGTGTTTGGCTGTGATCTTAACCCTGGATGTGTCAAAGCTGTGACCATGCCGCAAGCTTAAGCCTATAGGGAACCATAGTTAAAAATGGTGTGAAGCAAAAAGTGTCACTGTGTGCCTCATTTGTTGTCATTCCCAGATCCCTTGCGGCAGTGGAGGAAGTTGCTGGGGATTAAGTGGGGAAGCGGGGTTGCAGACCTGCCTTAAGAACATGCCAAATGAGCATAACCAGTCTATGTACATTGGCTATATTATGGTTGCTTATATATATATATATGTAGTTGATATATATAATATATATACTATATAATAGATCTATATATATATAATATATATACAACACAAAAAGACTAGTGTAACAAGATCCCTTATAACAGCACTCTAAATATGCTCTAAGTAAGATATTAGAACTCAGAAACAAAAAAAAAAAAACGGGATCCACGGTCAACTGAAAAATATGTCGATGCATTTAAGAAAGTAGCAGCTAGAAAACAAAACATTTAAAAACATACCAAAAACATGATGGCAGCCTGAAAAAATGCTACAGGAAAAGGCACAAGGCATGACAGGAAAAAGGACATCTGAGGACAAAATGCACAGAGTACTGAAAAGAAGACAAAATACTGTAGTAGTAACTAACATCCTATATGAGGAGTGATTCAGACCAGTAAAAAATGCCAAAACATCCCCACAGAATCATGCCTGCATGAGAGGAGAAAAAAACTGAGATCTCTTCTATATCAAAATGAAATCAAAGAACGAAGAGAGATAATAAGTTGAAATAAACTTATGAGGAAGAACAATAACCATCAAGGGGGGGCAACACGGGCAAAGGGAGGGAAAAAGGGATAATGAAATATAACACTCAAAACCGTGTATAATAGTCCAAACATTTACACTATTAAAGCATGCTTGAGTGTCACCAAAACACGGTAGTTTAGAGCCAATAAGGGAGCAGATGTCAATAAGTCTGCTGCCCAACTCAGCACGATGTGTTGATCTGAAGAAGAAGATATGAAAAGCCTTGTGCTGTTGAAAGATCCTGCGTAATGACAAAAAGAAGCTCAGTATAGACATCCATGTTCCAGTCCTTATAGAATCCAGGGACGGAGTAATACCATCTGAATAGGTCTCAGTGAGAAGTCAAAGTCAGGAAATACTCCAAGAAGATAATCACTAGCAAATAAATCAGGTAGGGGGGGGGGTTCTGCCATCAGGGACACTCAAACATCATAGTATAATATTTGGTTGTTTGTGTGTATAGCAAATAATATATTATGATGTTATAAATAAGCAGCAATTGTGTATATCTTATTATATAATTAGTGAAAGCAATGGATGCATGTCTGCATCGTCCTCCTGTTGTACCTAGGGGAAATATCATTGGTCCCTTTGAGCCGCCCGCAACGAACCACATCTAATTGGCATGAGGCCGGAGTAGGGATGAAAAAAAAAATAAAAACAAAAAAAAAAACAAAAAAAAAATAAAAAATAAAAGTAAGGGATGGAAAAGAAAGACGAAAAGAATCAATAGAAAAGTGTAGAAAAGTGATGTAAAGGAGATGTACCCATTAGGACAAAAACAAAAACCGAGCTTTAGCACTGAGCCAACACTGTAATCCAGCAACAGCAACCCAGGACAGATGGCGCCCGGATCCTCTCCCCTGGCAGACTGCGAGCCCACCCCCTCCACCCTCGCACCCAATACAGATTTTACGCAACCCATCATTCACTTCAGTCCTGCAACCCAACCCCCCAGCTCTCTCCCCCACCCCTCCCCCCAGTGACCATAGCCAACCCCGCGCCTCCCAGCTATATCCCTCCCACCCCTCACCCTCTCATTCCACCGCCCTATCACTCACCCACTCTCCTCCCCCATACCACTTGCTCTCCTTTCCCTAATACCCCCCCCCCTCCCTACCCTTATTACTCTTCCTCCCCCCCTCCTCCCTCATCACAACCAGCCCCCACCCGACAACCCGTCTCATTTCCACCCCTCTCTTCCAGCCCTCACCCCCTTGTCCCTCCCCAGCCCCTCACCAGCCTCCCCTTATCACGCTCACCGAACCACTCGTCAATCTCTGCCTCACCCCCAACTTTTTCATCATCCTCCCCACCCCGCCCACATTCCCGCACCCGATTCCCTCTTCTGTCCTCCCCCCACTAACACCCTCTTGCTTTGCCTGACGCGCGCCTTCTCCCTCTCCCCCCCCATAGGCCCATTTCCCTATTCCCTTTATCCCTCCTTTCCTACTCATTTGTTCCTCCCTTTGTCCCCTCTACCTCCTCCACCTTCTTGAGACACTCAACTTCCGCCCCCAATTCTGTCCCTACCCAGCCAGGATCGCGCACATCAGGAGGACAACCCCCCCACCCACACGGCACACGGCTCTCAAGCACGCGCGCGCACCCCCGCGCCTATCCCCTCTCCCCGTGTCAGCTCACCCCCGGTGCATCCGCTAGATCTCCACCCAGCAGATCCGATCAGCTTCCCCCGGGTTGCTCGCTCACCTCCCCCCCGGTGCTCACTCACATCCCCCCCGGTTACTCCGAAGGCAGTGGGGACACGCGCGCCTAGATGGCGGAGGCCCGGAAGGACCCCTTTCCTCCCTCCTCCCCCCCCGGAGTAAGATGGCGGCGGACGGAAGAAGAAGGGTGACGTGGTGTGTCACTGTGTGTGTGCGTTGTGTCACGGTGTGTGTGTGGTGTGTGTGACACTGTGGTGGGGGGGGGGGCACTGTGTGTGTGGACACGTGTGTGTGTGTTGGGACACTGTGTGTGTTTACACTGGTTGTGTGTGTTGTGTGTTTACACTGTGTCTGTGTGTTACCACTGTGTTGGTGTCAGAAACTCCTAGGGGTGGGGACCGGGATACGCATGGGGGGGGAGGGGGGAGCAGTGAGCGGAGAGAGAGGGGGAGCGGAGGAGAAGAAAGAAGAAAGAAGAAGAAACATACAGGGGAGTGGAGAGGAGGACACGGAAATTGTAAAGGAACCCACCCACCTCCTGTCCACTGTCCCCCCAATCGCCTGTCCATCTCTGCCACACCCTCCTGTCCACTGCCCCCCCCCTCTTGTCCACTGCCCCCCCCTCTGTGCCACTGTCCCCCCCTACATGTCCACTGTCCCCCCCCCCCTGTCCACTGTCCCGCCCTCCTGTCACTGTCCCCCCACTCCTGTTCCACTGTCCCCCTCCTGTCCACGGTCCCACCCCCTCCTGTCCACTGTCCCCCCTCCTGTCCACTGTCCACCCTCTGTCCAATGTCCCCCCCTCCTGTCCATTCCCCCCCCCTCCTGTCCACTGTCCCCCCCTCCGTCCAACTGGCCCCCCCTCATCCTGTCCACTGTCCCTCCCCCCCTCCCATCCTCATGGTTCCACTGTCCCTCCCCCCCTCACCTCCCCCCTCCCCTCCTCCGTTCCACTGTCCCCCCCCTCTGCCCCCCCTCCTTTTTCCAGCGGGAATGTCACTCCTGGCAAACGCCGGGTCCCTCTCAGCTAGTTATATATATATATATTATATATATTTATATATATATATATATATATATATAATATCTATATATATATATATCTACTATGTAGAGGTATCAGGACGTGTTAGCCGAGCTTAAATAATCAAAAATAAATAGATGATACATTTCTGTGGCTACAAAATGCTGTTTTAAAGTTGTGCACGAGCTTTCGAGTACACTGATCTTCTTCCGGCGATTGTAACATCTCGAAAGCTCGCATCAAATAAAAGCATTTCGGTAGCCAAAGAACGTTGTAGAATCTATTTATTTTTGGATATATATATATATATATATATATATACAAAAGAAAACACACAGCGCCAAATTCAAACAATTTTTCCTGGGGGGTAATAATCACACCACTTATTAAAAGAGCCAATATTCCAAATGATGGAACATACACTGGCGACACACTTTATTCGAGCTCGGCTCAGTCCCACGAATTCGGGTATCACCGGGTTGTTATGGTTTGTGACTGTTTTCTGCCCGAGTGCATATGGTTATTTTCCAAGCAGGGATTTGAAGCATTTTATTCCCGCTGGCGCAATACTGCACATGTAGATATATAATACTGCATACAATTATGAATTTATGCCATCTGGTAGACACGCGAAGCAATTGCAGCCTATTAAATCCTAATCATTATCATTTAACAGATCAGGTACGCCCCTCAGCCAGGCATGAACCCAGGCTGGGAAGGCCAAATGCAACGGGCTGGCTTGTCAGAGGGGGAGGAGGGCGCATTCCAGGTATCGCCAGGGTACATACTGGGTATTTGCTCGAATAAAGTGTCGGTGCAGTTAACCTGGGTTTAACACCTAACCCTACACACTTGCAGCCGATTTAGGTCTGCGGCTCACGACGCCGCCTGTTGAAATCGGGAGAAGAGTGACCTAAGCGCCCATATGACAGGGAGAGAGTAGCACAACACAAGAAAAGATCATAGCGGCAGTATATCTATAATTATATGGAATAACTAAAATTGGTAAGATATAGCTACACAGCTGTTTTACGACAAGTAAAGCATGTTAATCACTCTCTGGGACTCGCACCGTAGCTTTCGGGATTCTTGTTGTTGGGACTGCTGGATCTCCAGATTCTTCTCCACAAGAAGTCAAGACAGCTGCTGCAGGGATCCTTGTCTGGGACTTTGTGTCTCTGCGGATGGATCTCACACAAGAGGGGAAGGGGGGGGGAGGAGAGAGACACGCCAGGAGGTCTGAGTGGAGTGTGAGGACTTCGCGAGGAGCTCCGGCAGTGTTTCCACGTATTGACAGACACCAAATCTCGCGAGTGCCGAGCCGCGTAAATAGACCGCCGTCAGAACGCCAGGCTGATCCGTGGTACGGAAGTAGTAACGGAGATCGCGAGAGGAAATGCAACCGGCCGAATATACACGAGTGTGAGAGACTCGCAAAACCCCTAACGCTTGCTATTAATCACACAATGTGAGGGGGATCAGTCATATTTTATGGTTTTTATATATTAAAAGGTTTTACACATAATCTTGTCCCTTCCATTATTCCCTCCCCCCCCCTTCCCTATTTGCCTGTGTGAGAAGCCATCGCAGAGACACAGAAGTGCCCAGACAGGAGCTCCTGCAGGAGTGTAATTCTGTAATTGACTTCTTGTGGAGAAGAATCTGGAGATCCACAGTCAACAACAAGATCCCTAAAGCTACGGGGCGGAGTACCAGAGAGGATTACATGACTTTTACTGTGTGCAGCTGGGTAAGCAATTCTTACCAATTTTAGTCCATATAAATTATAGAAATACTGCCCTATGATCTTCTTGTGTTTTCTTCTCTCCCTGTCATATTTGCGCTTAGGTCACTCTTCTCCAGATATATATTAGAGACTATATATATTTGCAAGACCTGTCGACGAATGCACATGAGGCATTACAGTAATTTTTCCATTGCTATATGCGTACGGTGGAGGGTTTTTGTCACTTTTTTTATCCCACCATAACTTAGCTAAGTGTGGTAAAACCTATCCTGCATTGATTTTGCAAAGCCAGTATAACCAACCTGTGAAATGCAGCAAGCAAAAGGACAGAGGACCATGTTATATGGTTGTGAAGCAAAGGGAGCATGGGTGGCTCATATGCATGTAATTTCCAGATCCCTGCTGCATTTGAAGCACTGTGTGCTGGTGATAATGGTGAAAGGCGGGGTTGCAGACCTGTCCCAGACATGACCAAATGAGCATACGAATATTTCCATTTGATTATTATATATATATATATATAAGATATATATATATATATATATAAAATAAAAATAAATAGTGATTACCGTTCTGGACTAACGAAATGCTTTTTATTTGTGCGAGCTTTCGATATACAATGATCTCAGTACATCGCCGGAAGAAGAGATCAGTGTCATCCGAAAAGCTGTCCCACAAATTAAGCATTTATTTTGCTCAGGAACGGTATAGTCTATTCATTTTTTATTATTACGCTTGGCTAACACTTGGGGGGTAGGTTAGGCGTACTGATACCTCCTACAGATATACATATAGATATATTATCTAGATATTGCTAGATCAAAGATTCGCATATATATGATGAAGGAAGCAGCTCAGTGATGACAATTTATAGACGTGGTCATAGTGTGCCCTCTGTGTGTGTTAGATGGGTCCTGCTCTTGTTCCCTTAACATGTGCAATGCATACATATGACAGTGACCAGGACAGCCTCCTCCCACTTCCTAAAGGATTCTCTCAAAACATTAACTACACAAACCCACCACTTTGTCACAGAAACATTTCATTGCTTAAGAGGAGACTGTGGTTGTGCCTGTGTGGTGCTTGTATCGTTTGTATCAGGTAAGATGAGGCAGAACTAAACAATGGAATCACACTTGGGACTCGAAGCAGGGAGAGGGCGTTATTTACACTGGAAACCGTGGAAAGTTGATTGAGCAATGCGTAGCTTAGAAATGTGTTAGTTTTAATTGGTTACACAGTGTCATACTATGTCACACTATGTCACACTGTGTCACACTATGGATACACTGTCACACTATGGTAAATTGTGTCACCCTGTGTCACACTGTGTTGCACACGGGTCACACGATGAGTACACTGTGTCCTACTCTCGTATTGAGTGCCTGTTTTTGAGGTTGAAGTGCGGATCCGGACGACGTGACTTTAGAAAGTTTTGGCACTGACTAAAGTCGTGATGTGCTTCTTCCTTCTGTTTTAGACACATTATGTATATCTGATTGCAGAACTCGCCATGGCTGATAATGTCACACAGACACATACCTGAAGGGACATTGGTGGGAGGCCAGGTTTACTATTGTGATCAATATGAGTACATATACGAACCCGGATTGCTTCTGGTCATGTCCAACACTCCAGAAACAGACTCCCGTTTATGTCTGCGAGGAGATACTAGTAGTCACAGAAGGAATGAAGGAAGCGACAAACTATGCTGCAAGGAACTCAAGGAGAACAAATCCTTATGACCGAGGTTCTGATCTCAGGATGTGACTCTGACTGGGGTGTAATTTTTGTGCTCTGAGGCCCACAGTGTCTCTGTCCGTATACTCCACTGTACTCAAGAACCTCTGTCTCTAACCAAGTAGCTAACACTGGTGGTATTCCGTGTCTGCACTCAATACAAACACACAGGAAACGACACAGATGTAGGATTGAAAATATACATAACAAGAGGAATTCTATTGAATCCTTTCTAATTAATAAACATTTTTGTGGTTAAGCGTTGGCGGGCTTTAGAAGGCTAACAGAAGGATCACATTCAGCCTGATTTCCCTCAAAACCAATGTGTTTAATAATTAGATTACTTTCCATTATACTTTTGGTTGTGCATTTTTATACTTATTAAACAGAAACTTGCAAAGCATGAAGTTAAGCAAGCCCTCCCATCTCATCCTAAGGCTCCATTTAATATGAACAAGCAGCAAAGATCCATCTACCTGAGAGTTTCTGATCTCAGTGCCTCTGACTCCGGGATGTATTATTGTGCTCTGAGGCCCAGTGTCTCTGTTTGCAGTCTCCACTGTACAGGAACATCTGGCTCTGTCCAAGGTGCTAACACATGTCTGTGTATGTTGTGCTTGCACTGTAAAAAATAAAAACCACGAACAATCACAGACTCTAGGATTACATATATTCATATGTATCTACAACAAGGAATCAAAGTGTTTCATATTTGGTAAGAGTTGGATGTTTAGAATACCCCAACCCCCTTTGCTAACAAAAGGTCCCCCCCCCCCCCCAATATCCTGTTAATGATTTACTTTATTTTCCACATACAGTGTGGTTGTGCAGCACCATCATTTATTATTCTGAGAAAACCCATAAATGTGTTTTGCAAGGAACCTCTCCCCAACTTCTCCTATCGCTCTATCAAATATATTTTGTTATTGTTAAGTGGGGAATTCATGCATACTGAAATACAAATCATTATCCCAATATGAATTTAGTACCATAAAATAAGATCTGGTATTTTGGCTCAATGGGGTTAATGAAATTCATATAAAGGCAATGTGTATTTTCCCATTTGTGTTTGTACAGTACAAGATCAATATAACAGCAGTATAGGAGAAAAATCACTAGAGGGCGCTCAAAGACAGTAATGCTTTTCATGTACAATTCAACTTTGAGGTACAGTATCTGTCTGTGATCAGGTTTCACAATTAACCTTCTTTCTAACTTACTCTAAATACAATGATAAGCAGCAAAACACAAATGGAAAAATAATAAAATGATCTTCATATTGTGGTCTGCCGTGTAGTGGCTCAAGGGCTCACAACACTTTGGCCAAAATGTTAAACTAAAAGACCATTTTATTTAATAGATATCATATTTAGGCACTGTACCGTGTATAAGTTTCATTGGATGTGCACTGAGCTCTGTCTGTGTGTCATGTTCTGTCTCTGGTTTTAAATACCATATATAGAAGCCTGTCATAAAATGGGGGAGCTTGAAGTAATGGCTGCAAGGGAGCAGTATGATATCATAGACATTACTGAAACATGGTGGGATGAAACTCATGACTGTGCAGTTAATTTAGAGGGTTATTCCCTTTTTTGGAAGGATTGAGCAAATACCCTTTGCTGTGTGTAGTTTAGTATATGCATCTGAAACAATCTTAGGTAAATACCATATTTGAATCCTGTCTCATTCACCCCTTAATTAAATTAAGCTTTCACACCTAGGCGGGGTTCTACACCCTGTGTAGCAAAAGCATCTGTTTGAATGTGCCTCACATGTGCTAATTAAGCAGGCTGAACTTAACTGTCAGGTTTCTTTTTAGGCCCATATAAACCGAAGCACAATAGCCTTAAGCTGTCTGCAGCACATCTCCAAGTAGCACATTGTACAGTAAGTAGCAGTAAAAATGAAGTTTAAAAGGAAGTTCAGAAGAAGTGGACAACACTACTGGCCCTGATTCCTGCATTTGAACTACGCTGTAAAGGAGGATATCATCTTTACCAGACTGCACATCTCAGCACTTTACTATTGCTGTGATGCCGCCTTTACAATTTATATTTGCTGTGACCTCACTTCTTCTCAAATTATGCACTTCTTTCTACCAGGCTCATTATGTCTCTAACTCTATTCATACATCTCCATCTCTCCTTCCTTCCCCACTTCTCAGCTCACATGATCTCCGTTCTTAGCAAAGTAAATACGGGTAAACTAGTTATCCCATCAGGTGCTCAGAAAAAAACACAGTTGTTGCTGCATGTGTAAATACGTTTTTTTTCAGGATGTGTAGTGAATTGGCGTAACCTCTGAGTATATATGTAATTATATGGCAACTGGCCCAGCTCTGGGCACCAACTTGTTGCAAAAACTCACGGTTTAACGAGGTGAAAATGCCATGATTCAATCCTCTGTGTCTTCAGTGTTGCACCGCCAACCCTCCTGTGACTGTGACGTCACGTGGGGCGGTCATGTGACCGGCGGTGATCTCCTCTAGAAGCAGCAAACTACCCGGCGTGCGATCCAGCAGGGAAAGGCAGGAAACTCCTCCAGCAGCAGCAGGAAGCAGAGCGGAGCACAGCCGTAAAGTAAACAGGGCTAAACAAAGGTGGTGACTAAAAAAAGTTTATTGAACAGACATGTGCAGCTGATGGATCCTCTGACGCGTTTCAGCCCTCAGGCCTTTGTCAAAGAGTGATCCATCAGTTATGGGAGGAACATAGATATAGGCAGAATCAACACAAAACACCTGCACCGGGTATACATCAGGTGAGGTGGGTAATTCGCATAATTGCTATGTGACAGCCACATTAAAAACATTTAAAAACAATGCCAAGGGGTATATTACAGCATATAAGAAGACAAACTGATATATCAATGGCTATACCATTGCACTTTCCCGGCAAATGTCTGATACAGTAATTGGATTAAAAAATAATAAGAACTGGACATCCTTGTTGGGGATAGGTAATCAGTAGCAACAATATATTGATATAGACAATAAACAATGTTCTATAATAGGGAATGAATGAATGGGTAGATGCATGAAGGAGGGGGGGGAAAGGGGAGGGGGGAGGGCGGGGGAGGAATGATCTGGTGAATGGGGTGTGTATAATAGAACGTAATAATCATCCTCACACATCCTCTTTCTATCCATGCTTCTCCTCCTTGCTTCTGGGGATATCTCTCCCAATCCTGGTCCCTGCCTTATTTCTACTTGCTCTCGTCCTCGCCTTCCACATGCAACTTCTACTCCTTCTGGTGTAAACCCCTCCAACCTCATACCCATCCCCTGCCACCCTCCCTCCTCTCTCCCTTTCTCCTGTGCCCTTTGGAATGCTCGCTCCCTCTCTAACAAGTTCCTCTCTGTGCATGACTTCTTTCTCTCTCACTCCCTGCTTCTCTTTGCTATAACTGAGACCTGGCTCACTCAGTCTGACTCTGCTCTGGAAGCTGCCCTCTCCTATGGTGGCCTTTCCTTCTCCCACACTCCATGCCCTGATGGCAGGGGTGGAGTCATGGGGCTCCTGCTCTCCTCTCTCTGCCGTTACAGAACAGTTTCTATTCCCCCCTCTCTTGCTTTTCCCTCCTTCGAGGCTCACACAGTCCAGATCTTCTCTCCTCTCCCGGTCCATGTGGCGGTCATCTATCGCCCACCTTCCTCTACTCATCCCCCTTCTGCCTTTCTCTCTCACTTTGAATCCTGGCTCTCTTTCTTTCTCTCCTCAGACTCCCCTGTTCTTTTCCTTGGGGACTTCAACTGCCACATTGATGACCCCTCTCTCCCTTGGGCTTCCCGCTTTCTTTCTCTAACCTCTTCTTTGGCCTTCACAGTGGACTTCAAGCCAGCCCCACAGTGATGGCCAATTTACT
>WSYH01000378.1:0-150196 GCA_036426205.1 Ascaphus truei | reverse complement strand
CCCCCTTCTGCCTTTCTCTCTCACTTTGAATCCTGGCTCTCTTTCTTTCTCTCCTCAGACTCCCCTGTTCTTTTCCTTGGGGACTTCAACTGCCACATTGATGACCCCTCTCTCCCTTGGGCTTCCCGCTTTCTTTCTCTAACCTCTTCTTTTGGCCTTCAACAGTGGACTGCAGCCAGCACCCACAAGGATGGCCATTACTTAGACCTGGTTTTCACTAAAAACTTCTCTCTCTCTGATTTCTCCTTTTCCCCTTTTCCTCTCTCTGACCATCACCTCATCTCATTTTCTCTCTCTCGCTTCTCTCCATCTCCATCTCCATCTCGCCCTCGTTTTTGCAGAAACCTGCGCTCTATTAACCTCCCAGCTCTTGATTCCACTTTACGCTCCTCCCTCTCCTCTCTCAGTTCTGCTTCAGACCCTGACAACCTAGTCAGGAACTACAACTCTGCCTTATCTTCCTCTCTTGATCTTCATGCCCCACTTTCTCTCTGCCGTCCTCGCCCTTCTAACCCCAGACCCTGGCTAAACTCCCACACACGCATGCTGCGTTCCTCCACTCGTTCCTCTGAACGCCTCTGGAGGAAATCTCATACGCTCGCAGACTTCATTCACTACAAATTTATGCTATCCTGTTTCAACTCTGCCCTCTTTCAGGCTAAACAAACCTACTTTTCATCACTAATCAACACACACAAGTCTAACCCACGCCGTCTCTTTTCTGTCTTTGACTCTCTACTCAGACCACCCTCAGCTGCCTCCTCTTCTTCCTCCATCTCACCTCAGGACTTTGCTGACTTTTTTAAGAAAAAGGTGGAGTCCATACGGCAGAACATCCCATCTGTTGCCTCCTCCCATCCCACAATGCTTCCCAACTCTCCTCCTGTCTTTCTTGACTCTTTTTCTGCTATCTCGGAGGAGGATGTATCACTGCTGATCTCCTCTTCTCCCTCTACCACTTGCCCTCTTGATCCCATTCCCTCCCATCTCCTAAAACCTCTTGCTCCTTCTATAATCCCTATGCTCACACAGATCTTTAACTCTTCCCTCTACTCTGGTACCTTTCCTTCATCCTTCAAGCATTCAACCGTTATACCATTACTCAAAAACAGCAAGCTTGACCCTACCTGTCCTTCTAACTATCGACCTGTCTCCCTCCTGCCTTTTGCCTCCAAACTCCTTGAACGTCTTGTATTCTCTCGATTGCTACACTTTCTCAACACCTATTCTGAACTAGACCCTCTACAATCTGGCTTCCGCACGGCTCACTCTACTGAAACAGCCCTCACTAAAATAACTGACGACCTCCACGCTGCCAAAGACAGAGGTCATTACACTCTGCTCATATTACTCGACCTCTCTGCAGCATTCGACACCGTGGACCACCCTCTTCTCCTTCACATTCACCATACTCTTGGTATTCGGAACAAAGCTTTATCCTGGATCTCCTCTTACCTCTCCCATCGTACCTTCAGTGTCTCTTTTGCTAACACCTCCTCCTCCTCTATTGATCTCTCTGTGGGGGTACCCCAGGGCTCTGTCCTGGGACCCCTTCTCTTTTCTCTCTACACACTCTCCCTAGGTGACCTAATCACATCTTTTGGGTTTAAATATCACCTCTATGCTGACGACACACAAATTTACCTTTCAACCCCTGACCTTACACCTGCTATACAGACCAAAGTTTCTGAATGCCTCTCTGGAATATCATCCTGGATGGCCATCCGCCGACTGAAACTTAACATGGCAAAAACAGAGCTCCTTATACTACCTCCCAAACCTGGCCCTACTACATCCTTCCACTTTGCTATTGGAAATACGATCATTCACCCAGTAGCCCAAGCACGCTGCCTAGGGGTCACACTTGATTCCTCTCTCTCATTCTCCTCTCATATTCAAAACGTTTCTAAAACTTGTCGCTTTTTCCTCCGCAATATCACAAAGATACGCCCTTTCCTCTGTTACTCAACTGCCAAAACTCTGACTCAGGCCCTCATTCTCTCACGTCTCGATTACTGCAACCTCCTGCTGTCCGGCCTTCCTACCTCTCACCTGTCTCCCCTACAATCTATCCTAAACACTGCTGCCAGAATCACTCTACTCTTTCCTAAATCTGTCTCAGCGTCTCCCCTGCTGAAATCCCTCTCCTGGCTTCCGATTAAATCGCGTATCTCACACTCAATTCTACTGCTCACTTTTAAAGCTTTACATTCTTCTGCCCCTCATTACATCTCAGCCCTAATTTCTCGCTATGCACCATCACGACTCTTGCGTTCTTCTCAAGGATGTCTTCTTTCTACCCCCTTTGTATCTAAAGCTCTCTCCCGCCTTAAACCTTTCTCACTTTCTGCCCCACACCTCTGGAATGCCCTTCCCCTCAATACCCGACTAGCCCCCTCGCTATCCACCTTTAAGACCCACCTTAAGACACATCTGCTTAAAGAAGCATATGAGTAGCACTGGATAATCATGGACACATGACACAAAGCTTGGCCCCCTGCAGACGCACTTACTAGTATTCCCTCCTACTGTCTCTGTACGTTCTCCCTACCTACCAATTAGATTGTAAGCTCCTCGGAGCAGGGACTCCTTCCTTAATGTTACTTTTACAGTATGTCTGAAGCACTTATTCCCATGATCTGTTATTTATATTTGTTATTTATATGACATGTATTACTACTGTGAAGCGCTATGTACATTTTATGGCGCTATACAAATAAAGACATACATACATACATACAATGAGAACTGGATGGATGCACGATATGTGGATCACTTTCTACAGCCCATCGTACAGCACTTACCATCCTTCATACGAGATACGACTGCACTATTCATTGATTTGGAGAACGTTGTTTGGAAGGAGAGCTACAGATGGGTCACCATGGATGTCACATCACTATACACAATTATAGCACATGAACATGGCCTTAAAGCAATATACCACTACTTACAATTATCTTCACTGTCCACTGCACAAATCACTTTCATTAATGATTCCATTTTGTTTTTACTTACACACAATTATTTCCTTTTTGATTCACTTTTTTATCTTCAAACACAAGGCACGGCAATGGGGACCTCCTTTGCCCCCTCCTATGCCAATCTTTTTATGGGTTTATGGGAATCTGTTCACATTTTTGGTAGCACTAACATTTTTCGTTCTAACATTATTTTCTATAAACGTTACATTGACGACCTGATTTTCATTTGGGATGGTGACCTACACACCCTGCACACCTTTATTGACACTTTAAACACTAATGATATCAATCTCAATTTTACATTCAACACTGATCCACATAGTATCAATTATTTAGATGTGACACTCCATGGTGACCCAGATTCTGCAATATCAACTGACATCTTCACGAAACCCCATTCAAGGAATTCATATTTGTATGCAAAAAGCAGCCACCCCAGATCCCTGATCCGTGGGATTCCAAAGGGGCAATTTTTGCATGATAAAAGATTATGCTCGGACCATGACAATTTTCTCCAACATTCACATAACCTAAGTTCAAAATTTACAGACAGAGGGTACTCTAAGAAAGACATAGATCAGGCCTTTACTTTTGCTGAATGTTCTGATAGGACAATGTTGATAAAAGGCAACAAAAATCAAACAAAGACAAAAAACAAATATCAAGATAATCCTTTATTTATCACCAAGTTCAGCAGACAGGCATCTCAGATCAAATACATTGTATCCAAGCATTGGAACATATTGAAACTAGATCCTGATTTGGAACCATTTATTCAAAGTCCAAGATTTGCATTTAGGAGGACCAATACTTTGGCCACATCCCTCTCCAAAAGTCTTTTTCAGTCACAACCTCAATCTAGAGTTAGAAACATACCTAAAGGTTTTTTAGATGCGGCTTTTGTAAATGCTGCCAATATGCATTACCTACTAAAAAAGTTCACACTGCTTCCACTGATACCACATTTAGAATTTCAACATTTATAAACTGTCACACGAGCTATGATGTCTATGTGATTCTATGTGGTTGCAACGCTAAATATGTGGGCAGGACCATCCGCCCACTACACAAAAGAATATCTGAACACATTAGACTGATTAATAAAAAGGATATTTTACATCCGGTATCCAAACATTTCACATTATGCTCATCTGGCGGTTTAAAGAATTTTAGATTTTTTGGCATTGTACATGTCCCCACACATGTTAGAGGTGGGGATAGATTAAACAGGTTAAATAAAATGGAGATGCAATGGATCTTTTCTCTGAATACTCTCCAGCCACATGGTCTGAATGTCGACTGGGAACTGCAACATTTTCTCCATGACTAATGCATCCATCCAGTTCTCATTGATTATTATGTTCTTTTATACACACCCCATTCAGCAGATCATTCCTCCCCTCCCTCTCCCCCTCCCCTTCCCCCCCCCCTCCTTCATGCATCTACCCATTCATTCATTCCCTATTATAGAACATTGTTTATTGTCTATATCAATATATTGTTGCTACTGATTACCTATCCCCAACAAGGATGTCCAGTTCTTATTATTTTTTAATCCAATTACTGTATCAGACATACACTGGCGACACACTTTATTCGAGCTCGGCTAGTCCCACGAATTCGGGTATACCCGGGTGTATTGAGGTTTGTGACTGTTTTCTGCCCGAGTGCATTGGGTTATTTTCCACGCAGGGATTGAAGCATTTTATTCCCGCTGGCTGCAATACTGCACAGTATATATATATATACTGCATTACAATTCATGAATTTATGCCATCTGGTAGACACGCGAAGCATTGCAGCCTATTAATCCTATCATTATCATTTAAACAGGATCAGCCGCCCGTCAGCCAGGCATGAACCCAGGCTGGGAAGGCAAATGCAACGGGGCTTGTCAGAGGTGAGGAGCGGCGCATTCCAGGTATCTGCCAGGTACATACTGGGTATTTGCTCGAATAAAGTGTCGGTGCAGTATGTATATCTATTCAGATGTAACATCTCATTTATTGCCGGGAAAGTGCAATTGTATAGCCATTGATATATCAGTTTGTCTTCTTATATGCTGTATTATACCCCTTGGCATTGTTTTTAAATGTTTTTAATGTGGCTGTCACATAGCAATTATGCGAATTACCCACCTCATCTGATGTATACCCGGTGCAGGTGTTTTGTGTTGATTCTGCCTATATCTATGTTCCTCCCATAACTGATGGATCACTCTTTGACAAAGGCCTGAGGGCTGAAACGCGTCAGAGGATCCATCAGCTGCACATGTCTGTTCAATAAACTTTTTTTAGTCACCACTTCATTTAGCCCTGTTTACTTCACGGCTGTGCTCAGCTCTGCTTCCTGCTGCTGCTGGAGGAGTTTCCTGAACTCCGTTCTTACCTGAACCCTCTGACACTACACAGCTACATCCCCTGCACTAAATAACACCCCAACAAATCATCCTCACACATTCTCTTTCTATCCATGCTTCTCCTTGCTTCTGGGGATATCTCTCCCAATCCTGGTCCCTGCCTTATTTCTATGTGCTCTCGTCCTCGTCTGCCAAATGCAACTTCTACTCCTTCTGGTGTCAAACCCTCCAAACTCATACCCATCCCCTGCCTCCCTCCCTCCTCTCTCCCTTTCTCCTGGGCCCTTTGGAATGCTCGCTCCCTTTCTAACAAGTTCCTCTCTGTGCATGGCTCCTTTCTTTCTCACTATCTGCTCCTCATTGCTATAACTGAGATCTGGCTCACTCAGTCTGACTCTGCACTGGAAGCTGCCCTCTCTTATGGTTACATAGTTACATAGTTACATAGTAGTTGAGGTTCAAAAAAGACATACTGTAGGTCCATCAAGTTCAACCTATGCTAAATCTAGACAACAGATACTTTATCCTATATCTATACTTACTTATTGATCCAGAGGAAGGCAAACAAAAAACCCCATTAAGGGGAAAAATTAATTCCTTCCTGACTGCAAGAATTGGCAATCTAACCTATCTTTTCAGGGGGTTGAACTTGTAAAATTGGGGATATGCAAGGGTGATTTGGACACTGCTCTACTAAGAAAGGAGTCCCGATGGATATACACCTTGGGGACTTTATCTCCTGGGGGCCTAAATGAGGGTTTTGTCTATACCCCCTTTCTGTAAATTCGTCTCTCCCCTTTTCCCCATATGCCACCCCCAAAACCCCATTGCCATGCCTGAAGTTAACATCCAGCTTGTTCATACCAACTCATTAGGAAGGCTGATTGTTTCATGGTAGATTCTAAAACTACACTTAGGAACTTTGTGATCATTTTAATGCCCATTGTAGTATGCCTGTTAATGTCTCCCATGGAGTCCTTTTCACCTTATATGTCTTTTAAACCTTAGCATGGGTCAATAGGACCCATTTTTACAAAGTCTCCCTGACTAAGCTACTCCCCCCCATGCGCGTCATGATGTACAGAGTCACGACGACGCTATCAGGTTGCCATGACAACCTCACCAGATATAAGGCTGCAAGCAGCTTTGACCCGCCCACCCCCGAAGAAGTTCCATAGCCAGGAACGAAACACGTGTCGGGTGCGACGTCCCGTGTGACGTCATCGGTGCGACCGACTAGGTAGTAGTCCGGTCAGTTTGATATCACAGCGTGGAGTGCAATTTCAGTTTTAGCTAATACTGATGTGGGCCAAGTGCGGATCCCACTAGCTAGAATCAGGACCGCCTGTGTTATTACCTGGTGAAGGATTCCTGTGTGACCTCACCCAGCGCTTCAGGTACTCTGCCAGCGATGTGTTCCCGGGTATAAGGGGTTCTATGACCAACTGCCTCTGTTTAACTGTGGCCTCTTATGGTCAGTGTTACCTCCTATAAGGGAACTGATAAATAGTGGGGCACTTCCTTGACCCTATCTGTACCTACATGCAGCAGAGCTAGATGCCTAAACTGCTCGTAGGCAATAGATAACAGCAACACTACGGCTGTAGTGTCGGCTAACCCACTTAACACTTGTCTCTCACTTAAACAGAGGAGTTCTTTGGGCCAATTACATTGACCACCCCTCCCCCCTTTCCCCTGAGGGGGTTGCAACACATCAGCACTTAGTCCGGCTCTGTGCACCTGCCCCTATTTGATTTAAGTGAATACCTTCACGACTACTTTTGGAGGCACATACCATACTTACCTGAGCAGTTACCATCCCATACCATCACTACAACCAGGTTACCACTATTCAGCCCTTTGCCTGGATCACTAATACCGTGTTCATATCCAGGAACAGGCTTTTAGTTAGCACTCCATACTTCGCTGTGGCAAACATGCGCCCCTTCTTTTAGGTTTTAATTAGGATGTTTTGTTCTTGATATCATTAAAATTTATTTATTTTGAGTTCCAATTTCCAGTGAGTGCATCCTCTGGGATTCTTTTCCTTGTTATCCAGTACATGCCTTTATCCCTGATAGCACCGCTTCAGTCTCTACTCTCATACTCCAGTGGCTGAGCTTGGTCATTCCACTTCTCTCCCCCTACCCCCAGTGACTACAAGCAGAATGGTCCCACAGATCTCCGATTCTAAGATCCATGGTCGGATCATGCGCCTATAGAGCTGAGATGCATACAATATGGGCTGGAGAGCCCGGGAGCAAATTGGAAACTTAATGAATCCCTGCTTAAGATCCCTGAACTCAAACGGTCTGTGGGAGGCTCACAAGGCCACATTGCAAGGGAAGCTAATTAGTATAGCAGCAGGTAGGAAGAAGCAGAGAGACACCAAATTGACTCAGCTGAGGACAAGGTTGCATGCACTCTCTAGCCTACATAGCAGAACAGGTAGAGAGGAAGTACTAAAGGAGATAAAGGATGTACGAATCGAGCTTAACCTCCTACTTACCTCCCAGGCTGAGAAGGCAATGAGTTGGACAAAGAGGAAATTTTTTGAAAAAGCTAACAAGCCAGATACTATGCTGGCCAACAGAATCCGAAATAGGCAGCCAAATTATAACATACAGGCCATTCGGACACAAAACGGAGCGTTAACCTCCAACCCCAAAAAGATAGTGGAAGAGTTTAAAACATTTTACGAAAAACTATATAACGGTGAGAAGGCAAACCATTGCATAAAGACGAATACGGCAAGGCAGGTCTTTCTGACAGACTCGGCCTTGCCAAGGTTGAGTAGATTGGAGCATGAGGCATTGCAAGCAGACTTTTCAATAGAGGAACTAAAAGAGGTGGTTAAAAATTTAAAACCATCCTAAGCACCGGGACCGAATGGGTTCTCCAATTTATATTACAAGAAATATGTGGGGATCTTGGCCCCACACATGCTTAGGATGTTTAATGCAGTCCAGAGCCCTTTCCGGAACAGATGCTCCGGGCGTCAACCTCCCTGATCCACAAAAAAGATAAAGATCCCACTAACTGCCAAAGCTACAGGCCAATATCCCTTATCAACTCAGATATCAAAATTTACTCCAAATTACTGGCCAATAGATTAAGCGCTATTCTGCCCCGGCTGATTCACCCTGACCAGGTCGGGTTCATTCGAAATCGTCAGGCGGCAGACAATACCAGAAGAATAATAGACATAATCGACTACATAAATGCTAATAAGATCCCAGGTATAGTATTAAGCCTCGACGCAGAAAAGGCCTTTGACAGAATTGACTGGCCATACATGGGGGCGACGCTTGGAGCATTTGGATTTGGTGACAAAAGTCTAAGGGCATTCAAAGTGCTGTACACTACTCCAACAGTGAGAGTGATTCACCAAGGCTTCCCCTCAGAGGGGATTCGAATTAAAAGTGGTACAAGGCAGGGCTGCCCGCTCTCACCCCTGCTGTTCACCTTATGCATGGAACCACTAGCAGCTCAGATCCGCAACAATCAGAACATTGCTGGAATTCAAATTCATTCACAAACACACAAAGTGGCTCTTTACGCGGATGATGTTATATTAACCCTGACAAGGCCACTCATCTCGCTACCCAATCTATCTGACCTATTAGGGAGGTTCAACAGGGTGTCAGGCTTCAAAATTAATCAATCAAAATCTGAGGCTCTTAGCCTTAATATCGCCAAAGAAATGGAAATACTAATAGAGATCAACTTCATATTTAAATGGCAGCCAAATTCTATAAAGTACCTAGGTATTAACCTCACAAAGAATGTGAAATTCCTATATCAGGCAAATTATCCCAGACTCTTACGATCCCTGAGAGACGATTACAAGAATGGTCTTCTTTCGGAATTTCATGGATTGGTAGAATCTATAGTTTAAAGATGAACCTCCTGCCCCGTTTACTGTATCTGTTTCAAACTCTTCCGATACCCGTGGTTCGATCGGAGTTAATTACCCTACAAAGGCAGATCTATACATTTATATGGAAGAACAAGAAACCACGGATTAAGGCAAAGATTTTGCAAAGATCAAAGGAAGATGGTGGTTTAGCGATACCTTGCTTGTTATCGTATTACAAGGCGGCACAATTAACCCAAATTATACAATGGCACACAGAGCCTGAGGAGAGACGATGGGTAGCATTGGAGAAGGAGATGTGCGCCCCAGTAGAGCTGGAACACTTAATTTGGCACCCCAAAGTTAGTTTAAAGGAGTCAGACAAGCCGCTATCCTCAATGCTCAACTCAGTATCGGTTTGGGAGGCAGCTAAATTTAGACATTTACAGTCCTCGAAACACTCACTGATGACACCCCTATTCGGCAATCCAGACTTTTCTCCGGGGCTTGATAGTAAAAGTTTCGAAATATGGCGACAAAAAGGCCTAAAGAGGCTAAGGGACCTGGAGGGGAGAAACAATATAAAAACATTCGAACAAATTAAGTCAGAAAAGGACATCCCTAACACAGAATTTCTTAGATACCTCCAGGTCCGGGCATTTTACACCAAACACGGGACACGACCACCTTTAACTAATTTTGAAAAGCTCTGTGTGCGTGGCTCAAGCACACGAGGACTAATCACTGGTTTATACAGGGAAGTGGTGCGCTCAGGTAAGGACTGCATACACAAGACTCAATTTATGACACAATGGGAGACAGATTTAGGTACGACACTAGAGGACGAGGACTGGACAGAGATATTTAACGCAACGGCCAGAAGCTCCATATGCACAACATTAAAGGAGAATTCATATAAAGTTCTGTTGAGGTGGTATCTCACCCCAGTTAGATTAGCTAAATTTGTTCCGGGGTATTCCCCGCTTTGTCCCAGGCAATGCGGGGAAACAGGGGATCTGTTACACATACTGTGGTCTTGTCCTCAAATTGCACCCCTATGGAGGGAGATTCGGGATTGGATACAGAGGATTTTGGGCCTCAAAATTCAGCTAGACCCGTGGTTGTTTTTGTTGAACAAACTGACTCGGGAAGTGTCCAGAGCAGGCAATAAATTAATAGCGCATTTTGCTACAGCAATGAGATGCGAGACTGCAGCTTTGTGGAAACAGAATGCAATTCCATCAATAGAAAAAATCAGGAATAGAATGTGGTTTGTTTGCCAGATGGAGAAGTTGACAAGCTTGGTCAATGACACTGGCCCAAATTTCCAAAAGGTCTGGATGCCTTGGTTGGCTCAGACAGATATACAAGGGGTGAGCAATGCCACTATTTGGCTTTGATATTAGGTAAATGAGTTCTCCTCGAATGAGTGGCGACGGTAAGGGATACAAGTCCGATAAGTATAAGTTTAGGCCCCCCGTACCAAAAAAAGGGAAGATGCTCCCCCTGCCAAAAAAAAAAAAACGAATAAGAAAAGAGAGAGCCAACACGCAGGCCCAGAGGAAGCCGAGTCGAGAACAACTGAGCAAGTAAGAGCGCTACACCGCAGCGACCTCCTACCCCCACCCTCCCCTTCTTCCCTTGTCTTCCCCCTCCCTTGTCTGTTATTTGTTCTGTGTCATGGAATGTGGTATAGGATCCAGGGCAGGAAGGGAGCGATGTGGTATAGGCATGGAGTTGGTGCCACAGATAATTTGATGGGGAAAAATGTTTACCTGTATTTTTACGTGGGGTGGCTCCACGTTTTGTCAACAAAAATTCAATAAAACTGAAGTTATAAAAAAAAGAAAAGGAAAAAGTTATGTATCGATCCGTGTTTTTTCGTATTGATCCCGCACACGGTGTTAAAGGAGGGTATTGGTGTGTAGCACCAGATTTTCCCGTATCTTTGATCATGGAGACTTCAAAAGGCGAAAGGTCATGTTAAAACCAACTAAGAAACGTCAGTCGCAGGCAAACAATGCGCCAGCGCCAGCACCGGCTTCCAATAACGGTCCAACCGTCAGTGAAAACCTGGTGACAGGCAACCCTTGCTGTCTGTCCCCGCCCGGATACTTGCAGCCTGAGCCGGATTTTGCGTACAGATTCCAGCAAGCTTGCATGTACCTAAGCGATTTCCAGCCTCATCAGCTGACTACAGGTGTAGTAGTCCCGCTGTCACCTGTCAACTACGTGTATAATCAAGAATACGGGGCTGGCAGTGGCTCGGTGCTAGCTGATTGGCAAAGTCTATGGTGAGTAATGTTGCCGTATTTTATTCTGTTTTTGAAATATCAATATCTATGCACAGTCAAGCGATTCTCCTGTAAGCAATATCATTGGCTGAGCAGCTTCTACAGTAGTTACTGAACAATTGGTGGAAAGCTAGGCACATGCGCATTGGAACCTTCTAGAAACGCATATGCGTGTCATCACATTGACAGTAGGTGCATGCGCATGTGAACAGGAGATGCCCACCGAGAAAATTATTGATGGGACTGACTGTGGGAATTCTTTAGGGGGCTGACCATTACAGTAAAACTTGTACTTTTGTTTTTCCTCAGAAAAGAAAATTTTGTCATCTCATGCAGAAAACAGCAAATGGAGGGATTTCGATGGATAATATCGCTTTGTGTAACACTGCCTGCACATTGCTGAATCAGATTTAAAAAAACATGTACCGGAGTCAACAGTTTAGTGGCCGTTGTTATTGATTAGGATAGAATACTGTAACTGAGAGCATCATAGAAAACCTGAAACAGTATGCTGTTGTTTTCAGACCGTATACAATACTTTTTTTATATATATACTGTATAATAAACCCGAAAATAAATAGTATGCATTTATTCTACATGCATTTATTCTACATATGTGTATTCTATACCCATACAGCACGTATTGTTTTAATACTCTTGTGATGTACTGAGCATGCCTACAGTATACACTGTATTTTGTTACAGTATAAAAGGAGACAATGGAACAATTTAAAACAAATCAACATTTTCTTTTATTGGTGGAGTAAGTACAAAAACATTTATGGAGTAAGTAAAACATTTATTTACAAATACAATTTAAAAACATTTAAAGTGTATAGCAATTCAAAACATTTACAGGTGTATGGTGTACTGCTAGTAAAAATATTTACTGTATGTACAGAAAGGCAAAACATTTACAGTAGGATGGTGTACAGTACAGTAAGTCAGGACAGAACAACTCCAGTCCTGGAGGGCCGCAAACAGGCCCGGTTTTATCCTGAAAACCTGGCCTGTCTGCGGCCCTCGAGGACTGGAGTTGTGTAGGTCTTGTGTAAGTAAAAACATTTCTTTATTAATAAAATTTAAAACACGCAACATCTCCTTTATTAAAGTACAGAAAGTCAAGACATTTACAGCACAACAGTATAGTGTTAGTAAAAACATTTCTTTATTAATACAAGTTAAAACAAGCAACAAGTCAAAAAATAAACAACATTTGAACAGTCACGAAAATGCGATCCCCACCAGATTGTCCTTCCAGGGCCGATGCCTTGTATGACGCAAAATGCCATTAATGGCGTCTCTCACGATTTTCATTACAGGATCTGTGATTGAAAAATAGCGCCGCAATTCCTCCACAATAGTCCTTCTTAAATTTTCAGGAAGCGCCCTTTTTTCGCGATTTCCTTCGTAGTTTACATTGTTGGCCCACCCGTAGTACACAAAGTAGGACACGTGGTGCTTAAAAATTAACATGCCATACTTCTAGGGTAAACCAGCAGTCATCACCCTATACTTCTCCCTGAGTGGACTGGGCAGCTCGCGCAGGATAATGTCGGGCACCGTATCGATGCAAGCGTATGTAGGTTGGATTCTGTGAGCGGGTGTTTTTCTGTGAGCGGGTGTTTTTCTGGGAGCGGGGGTGCTTGTGGCGGTGGGCGAGGGTAGGTTGTCTGGGAGGATGCTTTCCTCCTGTATTGGTCGCCGTGTTGTCTCCTGGCGTGGTCTTGATGGGGTTGTCATGTCATCCTCGTCAACGGCATACATGTACACATATTCTTCTGGTGGAGGGGGTGCGCTTGGTGATGGAAGGTGGTCGAAGGTCCCATTCATCCCATCCATGCCACCCTCCTGCTCTGGCGTTGGAGATACAGGGGCATGGACTCCGAGGAAATTATGTATCCCCGCTATGTCAGTCTCTATCTTCTCCATCCGTTGATCCATCTTCTCCATCCGTTGATCCATCTTCTCCATCCATTGATCCATCTTCTCCATCCATTGATCCATCGTCTCCATCCGTTGATTCATATTTAACATGATCTCTAAATGAAGATCTATCTTTACCAGCATAGTAGAGTTCCCGGGGATATCGACACTTAACCAATTCAGCATGCGGTCTAACGAGCTGGATCTTGTGCATGGGGTGCTGTGGACATCTGGGTGGATGGGTGCTACGGAGGATGAGATGGGGGTTCCCTGGAGAGAAGCGGCAGCATCAGCGAAGGGGGATGGAGAAAGTGATCTGTGAATTTCCGGGAGAGATGCGGCAGAGTCGTCTAAGCGTAATGGAGAAAGTGACCCGTGGATTTCAGGGAGAGCAGCGGCAGCGTCGTGGACGATTAGTGGAGAAGATGGGCTGTGGATTTCCAGAAGAGCAGCGGCAGAGTCATCGAAGCGTAATCGAGGAAGTGGCCTGCGGGTTTGATTGATTTGCAGCCATTTGTTTTGCTTTCAGTGTACATCACCGAATGTCTTCTTGACATAATAAGGCTTAAGTGTATTAAAACCCTTAGCCTTTGGTGTCAGCAGAAGGTTTTCTTTATTAGCCTTAGCCTTTCGCTTTGGCCTTGGCTTGGAAACGGCTGCCGCCTTTCGCTTTTTCTGTCTGAGAGGCACGGCAGAGGCGAGTGGCTTCCTGCGTCCGTAGAATCAGGGTTGATCCATGTAAGCAGATGGCACAATGCAGTATCTGGACAAGGGAAAGTTCAGATACAGATCATCGAGTGGTGGGCTATGCAAAGTGTGTAACCTTTTATGCATGGCGACGAGGTACAGGTGTTAAAAGTGGGCGTACTCTAATGTGAGTCATTAACGTATAAATACACCATTCATTTTGTGGATTCACTGCACATTGAATACACATCGACTAAACATTGAATACACATTCTTGTGCTTGTATTTCTTTCTACTCACAGCAATGCCTGTTAAAAAGATTTCAAAGGATCTCAGCATGAGAATTAAGGAGATGTACACGAGCGGACAATGAATTGCAGATATCCAACGCTGGTTAGCTGCTTCTGGCGTCTTTGTACCAACAACCACCATTTGCTATCATGCACACGGTAAGACCAAATAACGCACGAGGACACCAACGGTAACTAACGTGTAAGTATATTTATATAACTATATAATATAGTATATCTATCTATTATTGTTTATATTGCTGCATATTAATATAACTATATAGTATAGATCTATCTAATATGATAGTGATTTCTGTTTATTTATATTACTATATAATACAGTATATCTATCTATTATTGTTTACTGTAAATGACGTGCTGTACTTGTGGCCTACTGCACTGTAACTTACAGGATTGTTGTTATTCTTTACACTGTAGGGAGACAACTCTTCTGGTCGACAAAATAAGTGAAGAGAATGATGAGAAGAGTGCATTAAGGGTCAAATACACTCTGCTGCAAAATCACAATCTCACTGTATCCGAGACCAGCATAAAGAAGATGAGACGCAGAATTGGATGGAAATATGAACGTGTGAGGTTAATACTGGACAGTACAGGAGGTTAAAGTGTTGTTTAAGAAACTGTACTGTACCTATAAAATTATTCCTTGTCTTTACAGAGTGTACCCTATGATAAGGGATGTTAACAAGATTAAGAGAGTGGTCCAGGCCCAGGCATGGATCGACAGTGGGGAAACTTTCCAGGATTGTATCTTCACTGACGAGTCTACTGTATCGCTGGAGAGATTTGCCACCTTTGCATTCCACAAAAAAGGTCGCATATCTATGAAGCCGCGTCCAAAACACCCAGTGAAGATGCATGTGTGGGGTGCCATCTCTAGGCGTGGACCAGGATGCATTGTTATATTTGAAGGTAAAATAAGTCACACGCTTTTGCCTTATGCATTGTACTGTACTAGTGTGCAGTTTTTTGAGCACTTTTATTTTCTTGTTATAGGAATCATGAATAAAGCTTTTTTCCCAAGAGCAAATTGTGCCTGAGATTGTGGAATACATCACACGTGAGTTCCCGGATGGTCACTGTTTCTACCAGGACAACGATCAGAAGCACACCGCATCAACAGCGCATATTCTTGAGCACGGTATCAACTGGGTGAAAATGCCAGCGGAGTAAGTGCGGTAACCGTGTCTCATTTTTTTCACTGTTTTTACTGTGTACTAATTGTCTTTT
The DNA here is from genome assembly GCA_036426205.1 of Ascaphus truei. Lineage (NCBI taxonomy): Eukaryota > Metazoa > Chordata > Amphibia > Anura > Ascaphidae > Ascaphus > Ascaphus truei. Next base: position 134,549 of record WSYH01000378.1, on the reverse strand, counting down.
TTTCCCCTCCAATGACAGATCGCCAGACTTCAATCCTATCGAAATGGTCTGGCATCAGCTGAAGGATCATATCCGAAAAGTCGTGAAACCCTCAAAAAGGATGAGTTGGCGCAAGGCATAATGAGTTTTTGGAATGATGTACTCATTGTGGAACGATGCAATAAATATATTGACCATATTGCAAATGTGTTGCCCATTGTGATTGAGCGTAATGGGCAAGCATCAGGAAGGTACTATGGTATAGTACTGTACTGTAGTATGGTAAGTACAGGCACACCAAGTACAGTATGATACAGGTAAGTATGGCATAGATTTTTTCTTTCCTGAGCGCAGCACTAGCCATCTGGTTACAAAGTATTTAACAGTAGTTACAGTAGACAGTAGTTCCAGTATAGACTAGTTTGACAGTACTATCTGCATACTGTAGTCCAATATGGAGTAGCTACAGTATACAGTACAGAATGCCATAATACAGTATGCACATAACTGCACTATTTTTTTATTTTCTTGTCTTTTCAGAGAAAAAAGGATGGACAGGGGGAGGGGGGTACCATGTGTAAATTTTGTGAACTGTATGTACAGTTAAGTGTATCTTTAACTGCAGTCATGATTTACACAAAACCTACCCTCTCTCAATGAACTACACATAATGAGGAAGAAGATAAAGACGGAAAATTTGTATTACTGTTTCTATTATTATCAATGTGCATTATTCATGATTATCCACCGGCCCTCAATTTTCACCCCCCGCCCCTCTCTCAATGATTATTTGTATTTTCTTTCCTGATAAAATAAAATACATATTTAATTACATTAAGCTTTTATTTATTTGAACTTTAAATTCACTCTGAATGTGTGTGGGGGGGATTCTTCAAGAAGATATACAGTTTTAATAAATGGTTACCTTTTTAATAATTGATTACATAATCAGATTAACATAAGGGAAAGCCAACAATAGGAAAATAAACGAATAGTCTGAGAGAGGTTGAAAAGCACAAAGACAAGCTTTTGAAAATGAATGGTTTTGGAGAGGTGTCGATAAGAGGTTGAAATCCTTGAGCGAGCCTTGTGTGTATCTGCGGGGGGAGGGGGGTAAAGCTGCATGAAGGATTAGCTGTACTGTAATTCAAAGACATTACATATTTTCAACAGGCAGGTCATCATAATAATTTGATCCCCACCCCCCCAAATACATAAACAACACACAAATCAATCATGTGCAGTCAAACGCACAGTGTCGCAGTCAAAAACTACAGCACAGATTGAATATCGTAATATCAAGATGGTTGAGGCAGGCACATGTTCATGTTGAGCAAATAAAAATTAAAAATGACGAGAAAAAGGTCACTCTCTCTTGAATTTTTTCCCCCAATGTGCATTAATAATCAACACAGAATAAATCAAGCCAGGCTCTGCACTGCACTGGACTGTACATTACACACGCAGGAATGTGATGACAGGAATGTGATTGAAACCAGAAAGACACCCATTCAAAGGAATGGTGTGGGAGAGGTGTACTGTAGATAAGATAAGAAGTTGAAATACTGCAGTGCAGTAAATTAGCCTGTGTGTGTGCGGGGGCGAGCGAAGGGAGAGCGCTGTATACGCCGAAATCTGATACTGTTACAGTACATGCCTTTGCGTTTCAACAATATTCAAATGAGATATACAGCACTGTACTGTACATGCATGTATAAATATGCAAATTTACAATTACTGCACACACGCAGACTGTGTACTGACGTAGGTTGAACTGCTACAGTATTAGACTTTGAAGACAACAGCTCGCTAACGCCCACCTGAGTTTTTAGACGATATTGCAGTATTGCAGACAGCGCTAATAATATGCTAATATTACGAGCGCTAAAATACCGGAACATATTCCGGAAAAAAAAAATACAGTGGCGGCCCACTTTACTCTAAAGTGGGCGCCACCGCGGGAATTTTTAACCCGCGGATGGCGCGCGGCTCTTTTTGGCCGGTTTCCCACGCCTCGGGAGCTTTCAATGATAAGCGCCATTAGCGCTTATCTGTTGAAGCGGCCGCCGCACGGGAAACTCCGTTCAAATTGGAGAAAAGCCCCGCATTTATCCCGGCAAGCTGGCCGGGACAATATACTGTATACTGCATCTGCACGCGGTTATCAGAGTTGCGCCGCTACGGCCGCATTAGGATAAAGGCGGCCGCAGCTGTATTCTCTCCTAGACCCTCTACAATCTGGTTTCTGCACTGCTCACTACACTGAAACAGCCCTCCCTTAAATAACTGATGTCCTCCATGCTGCCAAAAAAAGAGGTCATTACACCCTGCTCATAATACTCGACCTCTCTGCAGCATTTGATACCGTGGACCACCCTCTTCTCCTTCACATTCTCCATACTCTTGGGATTCAGAACAAAGCTCTATCCTGGATCTCCTCTTAGCTCTCCCATCGTACAGATGGCAGATATTCATGAATTGTAATGCGCAAAGAATACAACAGTGGTCCATTGTAAATTGGCCTTGGGAGTTGTGGCAGGACGGCCTGTAGCCAATGTCAGGGAACAGTCCACATGTGTAGTTTCAGGATAAATGAAAACATTCAGTGGCTTTATTTCTCCACAGCATAACATAACATGTGGGTACACTGTCCCTTTAAACAAAAACAAATCCTGCTCCACATTGGGAGAACTGACTAACACTCCAGGCCTATCTAGCAGGCTGGCTACCTAAACCATTTACCAAAACGTAAGTGTATTTTAAGCAGTCAGGAAAACAAATGAACAAGTCTTACTTTGGTTGAAAGTTAGTTTGGTGATTCCGTCTGGCTAGCAGCTCCCATAGCAGAGTTCTCAGGTCTAAGGCAGCCAGCTACTGCCAGTAACAACATCCTTATATATATTGCAGGTTAACAGGTGTCAGCTTACCTCCTGATTACCTAGCTTCCTCCTGAGTTAACCTTCTGGGTGCTGGATGAAGCACTCAGACATATGTTTCCCAGGCATAACTGATAAGGGTTGACTTCACCCTGTCACATACCTTCCCTGTTTGTGTGTGGCTAGGGTCCCACACGGCTGAAGCCCGACCCTCCACTCCTTCTCTTGACAAAAAATCGGCATTTCCATGGTCCTTTCCAGGTCTATGCTGTATATCAAAAGAGAAGGGTTGGAGGGCCATATACCACCTGGTCAACCTTGAATTTGTGTCCTTCATGGTGTTTAACCATTTCAAGGGCGCATGGTTAGTGACCAGGGTGAAGTGTACTCCGGCGACATAATGTCTCAAGGCCTCAATTGCCCATTTTACAGCGAGGCAATCCTTCTCAATGACGGAATACCTCACTTCCCTTGGGAACAGCTTCTGGCTGATGAACAGCATGGGGTGTTCAACACCATCAAATTGCTGGGACAGCATTGCTCCCAGTCCTACCTCTGAGGCATCCGTCTGGATGATGAAGGGCTCTTTAAAATCTGGGCTCCGAAGAGTGGGGCCCTCTAACAGGCACTTTTTTAGCATGTCAAAGGCGTCTTGGCCCTCCCAAGACCATTTAACTTGGGTCGGGGCACTCTTTTTTGTCAGATCTGTTAGGGGTGCAGAAATTTCCGAAAAATTGGGGATAAACCGCCTGTAATACCCTGCTAACCCCAAAAGGGAGCGGACCTGTGTCTTTGTCTGTGGGGTGGGGAATGCCTTTATGGCGGCCACCTTGCTAGCTAGTGGCCTTACTATCCCTCCCCCAATGGCAGAGCCCAAGTATTTTGTAGTGGATTTACCCAGGGCACATTTTTCCGGATTTGCAGTGAGCCCTGCTTCTCTTAAGGACGTCAGGACTGCCCTTAACCTTTTTATATGAGACTGCCAGTGTCTGACATAGATGACAATGTCATCCAAGTAGGCCGCGGCATATGTCCTATGGGGTCGTACTGCACCGACACACTTTATTCGAGCAAATACCCGGTATGTACCTGGCAGATACCTGGAATGCGCCGCTCCTCACCTCTGACAAGCCCCGTTGCATTTGCCTTCCCAGCCTGGGTTCATGCCTGGCTGATGGGCGGCTGATCTGTTAAATGATAATGATTAGGATTTAATAGGCTGCAATGCTTCGCGTGTCTACCAGATGGCATAAATTCATGAATTGTAATGCAGTATATATATATGTACTGTTCAGTATTGCAGCCAGCGGGAATAAAATGCTTCAATCCCTGCTGGAAAATAACTCAATGCACTCGGGCAGAAAACAGTCACAAACCTCAATACACCCGGGTATACCCGAATTCGTGGGACTAGCCGAGCTCGAATAAAGTGTGTCGCCAGTGTAGTACCTTGTCCATTAACCTTTGGAATGTGGCTGGAGCCCCATGTAACCCAAATGGCATAGTGACGAATTGGTATAAACCGAGAGGGGTGGCGAAGGCAGTTTTGCATTTGGATTCTTCCACTAGAGGTTTCTGCCAATATCCTTTTGTGAGATCTAGGGTGGAGATATACTCTGCTTTACCAAGAGAGTCAAGCAATTCATCCACCCTAGGCATTGGGTATGCATCGAATCTGGATACAGCATTTACCTTTCGCAGATCCACGCAAAACCTCACCTTGCCATCTGGTTTAGGGACAAACACTATAGGACTACACCATTCGCTGTGGGACTCCTCGATCACGCCCAATTCCAACATGTCTATTATCTCCCTCTCTACAAGGTCTTTTCGGCCCTCTGGCAATCTATAGGGACGGGACCGTGCTTTTACGCCAGGTTCTGTATCAATCCTATGGGACACTAAATCAGTCTGTCCTGGCAACTCAGAAAAAACATCTGGGAACTGGTCACATAATTCTAGTAGGTCTGACTTTTGTTCCATTGTTAACTGCCCTCCCATGGGAACCTGATGGTCATTGTACGTACTACCATTTGGAGGCTGTGGACCCAAATCCGTCTCTCCTTCCCGAGGGTGGATGAACAGCGATCTCATCGTTTTCCAGGGTTTCAGGAGGTTTACGTGGTAGATTTGTTTACCCTTCCTGGACCCTGGTTGAGAGATCTCATAGTTCACCTTCCCAGTGCGGCGGAGGACTTGGAAAGGACCCTGCCACTTTGCAAGGAGTTTACTCTCTGATGTCGGTAGTAATAGCATCACTTGGTCCCCAGGTTGGAAGACCCTCAAGCGGGCATTTTGGTTGTACTGCCTCTCTTGACGTTCTTGAGCAGATTTGAGGTTTTCCTTAGCAAACCGACCTATCATGTCTAGGCGGTTTCTAAGGTCTATGACATACTGAAGGGTATTCTTGGAGGGGGAGGGCTCCTCCTCCCAGGATTCCTTCAGTAGGTCGAGAATACCCCGAGGTTGGCATCCATATAGGAGCTCAAACGGGGAGAAGCCTGTGGATGATTTGGGAACTTCTCGTACCGCAAACAATAGGAAAGGGAGAAGTTCATCCCAAGTTCGCTTTTCCCGCAAGCCCTAAACAGCAACCAAGGGCCAAATACCCCCTTCACCCACCACGCTAGCCACAGTAAGCCTGGCATGGATGGTTAACCCCTTCATTGCCTTAGCGGTTAGCCGCAAAGGTAATGAAGTGGGCTTTAAATGCATTTTTCCTGCCTCGGATGCATGCCGGGGGGCTCCGGTGCTGATATTAATGGGTATCAGCTCCGGAGACCCCCCGGCATCAATCCCAGCCAGGAAAAAGGCCTGATTTTTTCTAATTGTCGACCTTGCCGGTGCTTCTCCCCCAGCAACTTGCCAACTTTAGTTGGCGGGCTGGATTGCCGTAAAAATCTCAATTCTAGAGTGCTGATCAGCAGCGAAAAGCTGATCGGGGCTACTAGAATTCAGCCGGTTTCAGAAAGTGCCGATAAGTGGCGAAAAGTGGCTTATCGGCACCCGGCTGGCGAAAAGGTTTTTTCGGCTACAAAAAATTCCGATTTTTGGAGCTTATCGGCGCTTACTGAATCTGGAAGGCAATATTGGCGAGAAAATGGCGAAAAACGGCTTTTCGGCGCTTACTGCATGAGGCCCTAAGTGAGGTATAAATCATTTCCCCAGGATGATGGGTTGAAAAGCACAGGGGAAAGTTCAAGAACCAACGTCAGCCTTTTCCTTGAGAGCAAAGCTTTCAAGCTTCACATTTCTCTTGGGTACCCAGCGCTGTGTATTACAAGCTCCAACAGCAAATTAGTTAATATATGAGTAATGTAGATTACTTAACCCTTCAGTTGCATCTGTTACCCTTCAGTTGCATCTGTTATCAGGATGATGTCATCTGGAGGTTGTGGTTGCAGAAACTACTGTACAGTACTTTTCCCAAAGGACATTCTGATCACATAAAACAGCTATGAACTCTGTATCCTAAGCAGTTTGAAGCCATGATGTAGACACTACAGAACAGTCCAGCAGGAACCGAGGAGAAAGAGGTCCTGCATAGGGCATTTAGAGAAGCAGGAGATAAATCACTGCTTAAGAGTTACATACATGACAACCTTTCCTGCAGATTTCTAAAGAATAAATCAAGTGAGAAGGGGATTAAGGTAAATGTTTAATCCATTTGTATTGTAATCGTGCATTGGGAAAACCCAAAACAATTATTCTGTTGAGGTAACTATCTAAATTAAGTTAAAGCACATAATGACTTATCCTTTATTAACAATGTAATAAATACCTCAAAATATATTAGATCTATTGCTGGTTTTAGAGGTTCTGAGAGAAAGTAAGAGTTTATGGGGGTAAGGGGTCACCCACCAATGTCTTGGTGACTTCACATAACCTTTCTCCAATATATTTCACTTTTTTTCTTCTGTGGGGCTTCCTTTGTCCCTTTTCTACTGTGAGGGGTGCATTTCTAAACCAAGAAATTCAAAAGGAAACAGATGATACCCTAGACTACAATATATAGAGAACTAGAAAAATAATATGTCAATGTGAATCTAAGAAAAGCACATTTAAAATAAATTCACTGTGGGAAAGTGGTCACATTTATTTTAGAAAAAAGCTAGAAGTTTGGCCATTTCTGCTTTATATGTGTTTATATGTGTTTACATGGCTGTAACACCTTTTTGTGCATCTTGTCCTATTTTATTTTACCTAACTAATCTTATCTTCATTGAAGAATCGTTATATTATTACTGAGTTCAGTTTTCTTTATTTTGTACACCACCCTCTTGTGTGAAACCGTATCAAAAGCCTTTGCAAAATCTAAGTAGACCACATCAACTGCATTACCCTGGTCTAAATTCCTACTTACCTCCTCAAAGAAACAAATACGGTTAGTTTGGCATTATCTATCCTTCACAAGTCGATGCTGACTATTACTAATAATTTTGTTCCCCACTAGGTATTCCTGAATATTAGCCTGTATTAAACCTTCAAGTAGTTTCCCTACTATTGAAATCAGGCTTACAGGTCTGTAATTCCCCGTTTGTGATCTAGCTCCCTTTTTAAATATAGGCACCACATCTGCTTTACGCCAATCTTGTGGTACTGAACCTGTGGAAATGGAGTCCTTGAATATTAAATATAATGGTTTTGTTATTACTGAGCTTAACTCCTTGAGAACTCTTGGATGTATGCCATCGGGGCCAGGTGCATTCTTTACTTTAATCTTTTCAAGCCACCTATGAACTTCTTCCTCAAATAACCAATTGTTCATTAATATGGAGGTTGTGGCTTCCTCCTGCGGCACTACTATTGAAATTGATTATTCCTGGGTAAACACAGAGGCAAAGAATTTGTTTAATACCTCTGCTTTTTCCTTATCTCCAATATTCTGCCTACCCATCTCACACTGAAAGGGTCCTATATTTTTCTGCTTTTTTTGTTATTAACGTACTTAAAGAACTTTTTAGGGTTGATCTTACTTTCTATTGCAATCCCTTTTTCATTATTCATTTTTGATAATTTGTTTGCCCTTTTGCAATTTTTGTTACATTCCTTATAATTCTGAAATGATGTCTCCGTCCCTTCTGACGTCAAGAATCTAAACGCCTGCCTCTTCTTTTCCCTTTCCTCCCCTGTCTGTTGTAATAGTCAGCATGGATTTATGAAGGAAGGTAAGTAGGAATTTAGACTAAGGTAATGCAGTTGATGTGGCCTACTTACTGTTGATTTTGCAAAGGCTTTTGATACGGTTTCATACAAGAGGTTGGTGTACAAAATAAAGAAAATTGGACTCAGTAATAATATATGCACCTGGATTGAAAATTGGTTAAAGGACAGACAACAGAGGGTTGTCATAAATGGAACTTTTTCAGGTTGGGCTAAAGTCGTGAGTGGAGTAACTCAGGGATCGGTACTGGGACCCCTGCTTTTTAACTTGTTTATTAATGACCTTGAGGTTGGGATCGAGAGCAAAGTCTCCATCTTTGCTGATGATACTAAATTGTGTTCGGTAATAGAATCAGAGCAGGATGTAATTTCTCTTCAGAAGGACTTGGAGTGACTGGAAACGTGGGCAGGTAAATGGCAGATGATGTTTAATACAGATAAATGTAAGGTTATGGATTTGGGATGTAAGAATGAACAGGCGACTTACAAATTAAATGGGAATACATTGGGGGAATCCTTGATGGAGAAGGATTTAGGAGTGCTTGTAGACAGCAGGCTTACAATAGTGCCCAAAGTCATGCAGTTACGGTAGAGATGAGAAGAGTAGAGCACCATCGAAAACAGGAGTCAGGAGAGGATCCAAGTAACAAAAAATCTTTAATGGAGTAAGTACAGCATAGGGAAAAACCTCCTACGCTTTTCGAACGTCTTGTTCTTTATCTTTACTCCTTGATAAAGAACAAGACGTTCGAAACGCGTAGGAGGTGTTTCCTTATGTTGTACTTACTCCATTAAAGATTTTTTTGTTACTTGGATCCTCTCCTGACTCCTGTTTTCGATGGTGCTCTACTCTTCTCATATCTACTTGGATTCTACCAGCAGAAGCACGTCTTCCCTACAGGGAGCTGTTCGTGAGTTTACAGCCCTTACTGTTGCCTTATTGCCCCCAATGAAATTGAGTGTGGTGAGTTTTCTCATTCACTTTCGGTTTTCAGGGATTTATGGCGCTATCTGGTTATATGGACTGTCTCACTGATATGTCATACACCTACCTATGTTTTTGGGAATTATCTCTCATTCTTTAGCTGGGTATTTGAGCATTCTGACAACGCTCTTTACTACCAAAGTCATGCAGTAGCTGCAAAGGCAAACAAGATTTTATCTTGCATTAAACAAGAAATGGATAGAAGGGAAGTAAACATTATTATGCCCCTTTACAAAGCATTAGTAGGACCACACCTTCAATATGGAGTACAATTTGGGCACCATTCCTTAGAAAATACATTATGGAACTAGAGAGAGTGTAGAGAAGTGCCACCAAATTAATAAAGGGGACAGACAACCTATGAAGAGAGGCTAGCTAAATTAGATTTATTCACACTAGAAAAGTTTAATCTAAGAGGGGATATGATAACTACAGTATATACAAATATATTCGGCGACAATACAAAGAGCTGTCAAAAGAACTATTCATCCCACGGGCAGTACAAAGGACTCGGGGCCATCTCTTAAGGTTGGAGGAAAGGAGAATTCACCAGCAACACAGGAAATGGCTCTTTACAGTAAGGGCAGTTAAAATGTGGAATGTATTACCCATGGAGGCTGTGATGGCAGATACAATAGATTTGTTAAAACAAAAAGTTTGGACATCTTTTTAGACTGGAAAGGTATACAGGGATATACCAAATAAGTATACATGGGAAAGATGCCGATCCAGGAATTAATTCAATTGACAATTCTTGGAGTCTGGGAGGAATTTATTTTTCCCCTAATCAAATATCATTGGATGATATGACACTAGGGTTTTTTTGTTTGCCTTCTTCTGGATCAATAAGTAAGTATAGGTATAGGATAAAGTATCTTTAGTATAGGTTGAACTTGATGGATGTACGTCTTTTTTCAACCTCATCTACTATGTAACTATGTAACTATGTAACTATGTAACTATGTAACTAAATGTTACCCTGATCTTCTATGGAAGCGTAATCCTTTGGTGGCCCCCATATCAGTCAAAGCCTCAAGTTCTATATATTGTCTTCATTTCTTAAATCACGCAGAAGTCAGCTAAAATCTTACATGAATATTACATGGAAGTGAAACATAAACTAAAAATATAGCGCAATGTGTCTTGTTTTGTTTTTTAAAATAAAATATCAATATGGTGCATTTTACCCAGCAATTAGCAAAACAACATATTGTTACAGTATTGAGACATATTACACTATGTTTTTGTCGCGTTCTTTTTTCCTTTTTGCTCTTTTTCCACTGTTGGTGTTTTTCCATCTAGGACCGTATTGGATCTGTGCCTCAGAAAAACTTCTTCCAAATACTTGCTGTATTTTCCAGATTTGTTGAAAGATCAGTAGGGGATGTGGGCACCATTTCTTTTTAACTATATGAATAACCTTTGGTATATTTTCTAATCTTGTAATTGTACAATATATGTTATCTTTAGATTTATCACTGGGTGATTAGTTGTAGTATTAGTATTAATTAGTATTAGTTGTGATATTATTTGTAGTGCTTAAAATCTCTTTATAAAGAATGGCTGTATGTATGCAGGAGGGTATAAGGGTATTGTACTGCTTGCTATGTGTGCAGGAGAGTATACTGGTATTGTAAAGCTTGTTGTGTGTGCAGGAGAGTATATTGGTATTGTACAGCTTGCTATGTGGACAGGAGAGTATACTGGTATTGTACAGCTTGCTACGTGGACAGGAGGCTTTACTGGTATTGTACAGCTTGCTACGTGGACAGGAGGCTTTACTGGTATTGTACAGCTTGCTACGTGGACAGGAGGGTATACTGTTGTGCAGGGAGGTATAATGGTATTTTACAGCTTGCTATGTGTGCAGGAGGGTATACTGTATTGTTCAGCAGGCTATATGTGCAGGAGGGCAGGCTGATATTGTACATAATGCCAAGACCTGCCAAACTTAATCTTCTATTAGCATAAATGATGTATCTGAAAATGGGGAGTACATTTTTTTACAGGCTGCTGTGTGTGCAGAGCGCTACTTGGGATACGCACAGGGTAATGTGTACAAAAATGGTAGTTATTAGTGCAGGATACATCAATTATTCATCTTCAAATTCATACTTACAGTACATTACTTTTTTAACACTTCTATTTGAAGTGCACGCCCATCTATGTAATCCTCTAATCTGATATAATTTCCAGGTGCTCTCCGCAGTCTGATGTTCTTCAATGAAAAACTCAAATTCAACAGCAGTGACAGAATTTGTGTTTGTGGCCTTTACAATCTCCCCAAATCTCAAACTCTTGGTCTTCTCAATCTTCCTGTTTATCTACTCTTTGCTCCTGTGTGGGAACATCCTAATCATGATGACCATCAGAGTTGAGCCTCGCCTCCATTCCCCCATGTACTTCTTCCTGGGCAAATTGGCCTTCATAGACCTCTGCTATTCATCTGTGACCGTACCCAAGATGTTGGTGGACTTCCTGTCGGATCAAAAATCTATCTCCTACAATGGATGCATCACTCAGCTGTACTTCTTCCACTTCTTTGCCTGTGCTGAATGCTTCCTATTCTCAGCCATGGCATATGATCGCTATGTGGCCATCTGCAGACCATTGCACTACTCCACCATCATGAGTAGACAACTGTGTTTTCTGATGGCGGCAGCAACCTGGGCTATTAGTTTTGTCCATTCCAACATTCAGACAGCCTTAACCATAGGGTTGCCATTCTGTGGGCCTAATGAGATTAATAGCTTCTTCTGTGATGTACCACCACTCATCAGACTGGCTTGCACCGACACCACAATGATTGATGCTATGATAGTGGCCAACAGTGGCATTGTATCCCTCAGTTGCTTTCTAGCCGTCTTGATTTCTTACATTGGCATAACCTCTACAATATTACAAATACGGACAGCTAAAGGGAGGCGTAAAGCCTTCTCCACCTGCGCCTCTCACCTCATTGTGGTGACATTTTTCTTTGGTCCTTGTGTCTTCATCTACATGAGGCCATCCAAAACCTTCTCAGCTGATCAAGTGGTCACAGTGTTCTACACAATCATAGCACCCATGCTGAACCCCATCATTTATACCTTGAGGAATGAGGAGGTCAAGACATGCATGAAGAAAGTCTGGGGGAGGAGAGTGGTGTCTCCGTGAAACGCATGGGAAGGTATGCCTTGGGAATATGCATTTTTTATTTCAGGGGTGCAGTAGCTGAAAATAAAATGGTGTCCTTGTTTGTGTGATATGATGATGATAAAAATGTCCTGTTCTTTAATTATGACCCAGGAGACAAATTAAAAGGAGGTGATGAAATCCGCTGAAGTAAAACCATTTAACCCACTGCCTAATGTTTTTGCTGGAATATAACATAGATTTTGTTAATGCCTTAGACCTGATGCAAATTAATGAAATAAAAAGGAACAATGTAATTGGTGCAGTTGATTTTAAATTCATATCTGAATGGATGTTTTGTCACTTCCCTTTCTTTCTCCATTCCCATTCACGGCACAGCTAACATTAGTCGCTTCTTCCTCCGTAATATTGCCAAGCGACTGCTAAAACTTTCCTGCATGCACTTCTCCTCTCTCATCGGGATTACTGTAAAACTGCTAACAGTCCTCTTGGCGGCAAAACATTCTCCTTTCCAATCAATCCAAAATTCTACTGCTAGATAATGTCTCTTTCTCTCAAAGCAGTCTCTTCTCCTCCTTAAATCCCTCTCCTGGCTTCCCATCAAGTTTCGGATCACCTACAAAGTTCTCCTTCTTACAGAGGAGAAAATGTCCATGTCACTGGGTAGAGAGGGGCAACATTTGGTGGGCAAATTTGAATCTGCAGGATCCTTTGGTCCGCGGATCTAAGTGGATCAATCCCAAAATGGGCGATTCATGTTTTGCAGATTTTTTTATTATTACCAATACACTCCGTGGATTCTGCAACCTGTGGATGGATTTGTAGAATTCTATCCACAGATTCAGCAATCTGTTCTTAAGAATCCGTCAACAGATTGCTGAATAAGCGGATTGGATTCTACAAATCTGTCAACAGATTGTATCCAATGGCAGATTTTGGTGAATCCACGTGGATTAAAACCGACCAAATCCGCTTGCGAATTTTACACCACAAAATTGATTTTGGGGGAGGGGATTTGTGAGAAAATCCAGGAAACAGATTTGAGCGGATTGGCCCGTCTCTAGCGCTAGGGGACAGTGTGGATTGTGGCCCAGGAGAATTAATGCTATGGGGTCCATGCTTCTGAATGGGACCACCCCCCGTTGCATCAATCCTCCACTTGTACAGTAACCCCTTTACCTGATCTCTTCTCCACGTGCTGTCTTCACCTGCCTGCAGCCGGCACTTTCTCGCCCAGCTCCAGCACTGTCCATCCCCCTCATTACTGTATGTAGATATCTGAATGTGGGTATCTAGTGGGTATCTACTACATAGGGGGAAAAACTATAGAACCATATTCGGTCAACTACATCATCAAAGGGTTTTGACAGGACATTTAATATTGTCAAACCCCCTTGATGACGTAGCTGAAGGATTAAGGTTCTACAGTATATTATTCCCCCTCATAATGTAGATACCCATATTTGGTCATGTACATCATCAAGGGGTCATTGTCAGTTCAAAAATAGGGGGAGTGAGTGCCGACAACTGCAGGCAGGTGAAGACAGTGGAGCACTGGAGATCAGGTATGTGGAACCCCTCATACCGCCTCTCTGCTCGCTCATGCAGAAGAAGAGAAGAGCAGATATGGGGGTTATTACACAGATATCAGTAAAGTATTAATGCTGTGGGGGTCCAATTTAGAAGCATGGACTCCCCCAAGCATTCATCCTTTCTGTTTTCAGTTTCCGAGTCAGCATGGTATGATTGCGGCACCAAAAAAAGTAAGTCTGACCACATCTGTTCCTTCAAGGCTCTCCACTCATGTGCTCCTCCCTACATATCAACTTTGACCTTTCGCTATTCTGTTGCTCATCTCCTGGACTCTACTCATAACTTTCTCCTTTCCACCCCTCTCACCTCTACTGCTCTCTCTTGCAATAAACATTTTTCTCTCACTGCCCCCTTACCTGTAGAACTCCCTCACACTTAATATACGCCAAGCACCTTCTCTCCCCACCTTTAAAACTCAGCTCTTAAATGAAGCATTTCAATTGCCTAGACTACTAGCTACTGCCTCACACCACAGTTGCTACTATCACCTATTGTGGCCAAGCACTGCCATCTACTGCACGTATTCCCTCACCTGCTGTCTCTGTAAGTTTCCCACTTTACCACTTAGATTGTAAACTCTCCGGGGCAGGGATTTATTTTCCTGTTGTCTGACTTTGGTTCGCTTATTGTATTATAATTCCCTAATTTCCAATTCATATGTAAGCATTCAAATAACAAATAAGAACAAATGATCAAGGTTTGCTCTGTCCTACAAGCTTTCCTGTGCTGGTTGTAAATGTTTTAACTGGATCCTGTAAATCTTGTAGAATATCTTGAAATGCAAATGTCTTTTCCATCCTACTAAATCATGGCCTAATCCAACCAGAGATCTGCATGTGTCTCAGTCAGGCACAAAAACAAAAAATAAAATCCCAAAAAGGGTGCAATAGGGTCCAAGTTGATGACCAAACATAAAATAAATGTACACATGTATGGGGGAGAAATGCACATTGTGAGCAATTGGTTGGATTAAGCTCACGGCTGAAATGGTGTTGGAAACAACACTGAGATTATATGCAATGTACACTGTCTGATTTTGTTTCTTCCTTTTGGCTGTATGAGTTGAAAACTGAATACACAATTGGGTGCAATCTCTCGGAGTGTGTGACTGTTTATTTAGTGGTGTGGGTAACATACAACAGGTAGAGAACATTAAAAGGTATGTGTGAGCACCCAATACTTGTTGGGCTTCTTGCCATTGGAGAGATTAATTATTCTGAAAGGATATCACCATGAGAATAACCTAGCTCTTGAGATCAAAATAGTTCAATATACTGTGCTTTTTTAAAAGCTTTTTTGGACTTCTGTGGAAGGAATTTTCAGTGCTGCACCGGATAATGCATTGCTGTTGCTGCATTATCACATATATTTTGTATGTATTCACTGTATTGTTCACAGTTATACTTATAGTATTTATGTTTATCATTTAGTTCAGTAGTATAGTGCTAAAGAGTAGTTTAGTCTCACATTCTAACTCTTGAGAGCATTATACACCTGGTAATGCTGTAACCGTCTTTATAGGGTGATTTCTACAAAGCAAAATAGCCAACGTCTACTGAGTGTCTTTATCACAGGGGTCAAGGGAGACCAGTACTTTTAAATGCTGCACATTTCAGTGACATTTCTGCAGACAGACTAAGCCCATCCGCTTAACACAGCGGGGGTCCCTGGCAGTCACATTCAAACTGTTAATCCGATGGGCCATTAGTCTTTCTGCAAAAATCTCACTGAAATGTGCAGCATGTTGGTGATTGCCCCAGATTTTTCAAGGCAAGTTTTAGAATAAAGGTTGGTGCAGAAGTACACACTTAACTGGAGGTCTGGGGGGAGTCTCTAGCCTCAACTAGGTGCAGGATGCCTGCTTCAGAGGGCTTACCCTGTCCGCTTCATGTCCAGGGACTCCATGGTACTCTTTACGGGAGAGATACCAGGCTATACCCACTAACCGTGAGCATGGCAAAAGCTGGAACTTGGCCGCAATCTGAGAACTTGTCCTCAGCTAAGCCAGGCTTCTCCGGCAACTCTGTGCTGAGGCCTTTGCAATTCGGAGCAAAGCACTTTTGAAAAGCCTGTCAGCGCTTCACTGGACCAAGTTCAAGATTGTCTGGTTCTCTGATTGGCCAGTCCCCTTACATAGACCTCGCTGTTCTATGTTCAACATGGAGAAGGGGCTGGCGACCAATCAGAGCACAGATCGTAGCTGTACCAGCCAATCAGAGCTGGGGGCTCATCTGACTGTATGCATCAGTGGAGGGGGGGGATGTCGAGGAGTCCGAGGGTGATGGAAAGTGGGAAATTCAAACTGGCCAATGGGAATTGTGCCTATCAGCAATGGTTGGGTTGGCTGCACAGAGTCTCGGAGAACAAAGTGTCTCCCCCGCAGGGAGCCTTCGTCTCCAGACCCGGTTCCCCACCCTTCCCCGCTCACCAAACATTCTGACACCTCTCGAATTCCGTTCTCCTCTTTTTTTTTTTTTTACCTTTTAGTTGAACTTTATGCCACAAAGCCGCAAACCTACATTACCACAGACCCCAAATCTTCATATGTACAACCTGGGTCCAGCCACTATCTCAGTTTATGTCCTAATCATTACAACGGTTCTTCCTTATTTCTATTTATTGTGCTTCCTTTTCACACCTGAAATCCGGAAGGTTCATTAACCAAAATGCTATTAGGATACTTATAAATCTTAACTTTAGAACTGATGATTATCATTTTATATCTTTGATGCTGTTTTTTTTTTCCAAACGGTTTTCATTAGGCATATTCATTTATACATACATTGGGTTACATTACATTTCTGGCCTAATACAAATAGGTTTTCCTTGTTCGGTTAGGGGGGGGAGAGAAAGCACCCTCAGGGCCACTTTATGGTCCATGAGGCGTAGAGAAAGAGAGAAAAAGTATGGTGAAAGAGAGGGGGGTGGGGAGTTGGGGAGGGGAGGGGGGGAGAGTGATCATCCCTCCCCTCGTCCGGCCGCTCCGCTTCTAATCTCCTCCAATCCTTTACTGTTTCTGTTATGGTGCTAGGGATTCTAATCTGAGTCTTTCTAGTGAATTATCCAGGGTTCCCAGATTTTATAAAACCCTTCGGTAGATTGTTTTAGAAAAGCCGTAAGTTTTTCCATCCTCATTACCTCATTGAGTCTATTTTTCACCTGTTGTTTTGTGGGGGGCGCTGTCTTCTTCCAGGAGTATGCTACCGAGCATCTTGCTGCTGTCAGAATAAAGGAGATTAATTTCCATACTGGGCGATCGATCTCCTCTATCGGTCTGCCCAGTATGACGGTCAGTGGATCCATAGGGATTGTGAGACCTGTGATCTCTTTTATTAAATCTTGTATTATAAGCCAGTATTTTTGAATCTTTGGACATAGCCACCAGATATGGGCCATGTCCCCTCTATGTCCACAGCCTCTCCATCATAGGTCCGATGCCAGAGGGTAGATTTGCTTTAGTCTCACTGGGGTAAGATACCAGTGATATATTATTTTGTAAACATTCTCCTTCACCGTGGTACATATGGATGTTCCTGAGGCCGCGTCCTATATGTCTTCCTAGTCCTCCCGGTCTATAACTATGTTCAATTCCGCTGCCCACTTGAGCATATAGTCGTGTGCGGTTGGATTAGCCGGATTCTCCATGCCAGCATATATTTGCGTTATTAGACCTTTTTGATGTGCTCCGTCCTGACACAGTTTCTCAAATTTTTTGGGAGGGGGAAATTTCAACGTTGGGGACATTTTTTGTAGTAAGTGTCGAATTTAGAGAAATTTGAATGTATCTAGGTGAAGTACCTTCAATTTGGTGCGTAATTCTAGGAGACTCAGGAACTGTCCGTCGCTAGGCAGATCCGCGATCACCCTGACCACCAATGATTTGAATATGTCGAATTGTTTAGTCTCACATCCTGGGGGGAATTTTGGATTGTTGAATAGTGGGGTTAGCTGTGAACTGAGGGAGGAGAGCTGGTATTTAATTTTAGTTTTTGTCCATATATCCCATGTGTGTCTCATCACTCCCAATTTAGGCGCCATATCAGTGCCCCTGTCACCGCACCAAAGATAAGCTGGCAGAGAAGGCGTTCTGGAGTATTGAACCGCCGGTGAGTCGACTGTGCCTGCATTGAGAGCGAAGTACTCCCTAAGAGCTGCTTTAATTTCTTTTTCTACTGCCTGGTGGTTCAGTAGGGAGTCGTTCAGCTTCCAAGTGTAGGAGGTCAATTTTTGAAATGGAGTTGACAGAGTGATTGTGATAGGGGCATGATCTGACCACGTAATGGGGCCTACTTCCGAATTGGTGGAGGCTTCGAGAACATTTTTGGTAGCAAAAAAATAGTCTATACGAGAGTATGATTGGTGTGGCGCCGAATAAAATGTGTACAGTAGTCTCTTTAGCCCTGGTGTCGGATTCTCCAAATGTCCATTAAGGAGTAGTCCCTAGTAATCGCTTTAAATTGTCTCTCCATTTTCTGGGAGGATGTGCTTTGTGAGCGATTCAGAGTTGAGACTCTGTCCTCAGTGGAGTTTATCACCACATTAAAGTCCCCACCTATAATCAAAGAGGATAGGTAGTTAGGATCAATCTTCTCTAGTACTGTTTTTAGGAATTCTGTTTGATTTTCATTTGGCGCATAGATGTTGACCAGGGCGATTGTCGTACCCGCGAGTGAGCCATATACCATTAGAAATCTACCCTCTGGATCTGAAGTCGTTTTGGTAATATTGAATGGGGTTCCTTGTCTGAGTAGAATAGGTACTCCGTGCTTTTTACTGTTAAATGATGAGAAGAAACCCGTCGGGAATACATTGCTAATTAATTTGGGCAGCTCTTGAGATGCAAAGTGTGTCTCCTGGAGGAAGATGATATCTCCCTTAGACCTTTTCAGCTCCTAGAGCGCTAGTCTTCTTTTTCTATTATTGTTCAAACCTTTCACATTCAGTGAAACCAGTTTGATTGCTGATTGACTAGCCATTTGGGTGCTGGAGTGTTGTCACTATTGGGATCGCGCACTTCCCACCAGGTGGATCCTTATATTGTAGATCAAAGATCATTTTTATCCCCTCTGGGGGTCGTTTTCTGTATGTGCGGTTCAGGTTGGCCGACGAGGGGTTGGGGTGGTGGGAATGGGAAGGGGTGAGGGGAGGGTAGGGGAGAGGGGGGAGGAGTCGGGAGGGGTGAGGGGAGGGAGGAGGCGGGAGAGGTGGGGGGGGGAGGGATACGTATCATCTGTTATGGGATCTATGTCCCTTATGTATCTAGCTTAGATATCGGCTCTTCTAAGCGTTTGAATGAAACACAAGAGCGCACCAAGGGTCAAGATTTAATAAAAACAAATAAATAATAACAGTAAAAACTTACATATGAGGGTAAGTATATCCAGTAGAACAGTGCAGGGGAAACAGTCCTGGTGGTGGCCTGGGCACAGGGAAATGGTGCTGAGGCTTACGAGGTAGACCCACGCGCTGGGGCTGCCTGGCTCAGCACCACGTTGTTCTTCCTTCCGGGTTGCGGCTTCTCGCAGGACCCGTGGATGGTTGCCCGCCTCATACGCCGGTTCACAGAAAAAATTTCCTCCGGTTCACGGACAGTCTCTAGATGTTGATGGGACTGCTGAGGCTTAGTACACCAGTCGGCTAATCTCCAATTGCACTGTAGGGCTTTCGCAACGCGTTTCACACGGTGTTGTGCTTCATCAGGACATATTTTGGACACCTACGTGGGGGCCTTTTATTCAGTCATGCTGTAATCCCAATAGGGTAATTGATTGGCCAATAGGAATAGCGTGCATAGTAAATGCAAGATACTAACTAAGTTAGAAGGGTAAAGTGATCGCAGTTAATATACACTGTACCTTTATAACAATAAAAACGGTCATAAAAAACACAATAAATAAACAGTAAAAACTTACATATGAGGGTAGTTATCCAGTAAAACAGTGCAGGGGAAACAGTCCTGGTGGTGGCCTGGGCACAGGAAATGGTGCTGAGGCTACGAGGTAGACCCGCGCGCTGGGGCTGCCTGGCTCGGCACCACTTTGTTCTTCCTTCCGGGTTGCGGCTTCTCGCAGGACCTGGATGGTTGCCCGCCTATACGCCGGTTCACAGAAAAAATTTTCCTCCGTTCACGGACAGTCGCCTGATGAAGCACACCGTGTGAAACGCGTGCAAAAGCCCTACAGGGCAATTGGAGTAGCCGACTGTTTACTAAGCCTCAGCAGTCCCATCAACATCTAGAGACTTGTCCGTGAACCGGAGAAATTTTTTCTGTGAACGGCGTATGAGCGGGCAACCATCCACGGGTCCTGCGAGAAGCCGCAACCCGGAAGAAGAACACTGGTGCTGAGCCATGCACAACCCCAGCTCGGTTCTACCTCGTAAGCCTCACACCATTTCCCTGTGCCCAGGCCACCACCAGGACTTTTTCCCTCCACTGTTCTACTGGATATACTTACCCTCATATGTAAGTTTTACTGTTTATTTATTTGTTTTTATTAAATCTTGACCCTTGGTGCGCTCTTGTGTTTCATCAAACGCTTAAAGAGAGCCGATCTAAGCTAGATACATAAGGGACATAGATCCCATAACAGATGATACGTATCCCTCCCCCCCCCACTCTCCCGCCTCCTCCCTCCCCTCACCCCTCCGACTCCTCCCCCTCCTCCCTACCCTCCCCTCACCCTTCCATTCCCCCACCACCCAACCCCTCGTCGGCCAACCTGAACCGCACATACAGAAAACGACCCCCGAGGTATAAAATGATCTTTGTCTACATATAAGATCCACCTGGTGGGAAGTGCGCTGATCCATTAGTGACACACTCCAGCACCACAATGGCTAGTCAATCAGCAATCAAACTGGTTTCACTGAATGTGAAAGGTTTGAACAATAATAGAAAAAGAAACTAGCGCTCTAGGAGCTGAAAAGGCTAAGGAGATATCATCTTCCTCCAGGAGACACACTTTGCATCTCAAGAGCTGCCAAATTAATTAGCAATGTATTCCCGCGGGTTTCTTCTCATCATTTAACAGTAAAAAGCACGGAGTACCTATTCTACTCAGACAAGGAACCCCATTCAATATTACCAAAACGACTTCAGATCCAGAGGGTAGATTTCTAATGGTATATGCTCACTCGCGGTACGACAATCGCCCTGGTCAACATCTATGCGCCAAATGAAAATCAAACAGAATTCCTAAAAACAGTACTAGAGAAGATTGATCCTAACTACCTATCCTCTTTGATTTAGGTGGGGACTTTAATGTGTGATAAACTCCACTGAGGACAAGTCTCAACTCTGAATCGCTCACAAAGCACATCCTCCCAGAAAATGGAGAGACAATTTAAAGCGATTACTAGGGACTACTCCTTAATGGCATTTGGAGAATCCGACACCAGGGCTAAAGAGACTACTGTACACATTTTATTCGGCGCCACACCAATCATACTCTCGTATAGACTATTTTTTTTGCTACCAAAAAATGTTCTCGAAGCCTCCACCAATTCGGAGTAGGCCCCATTACGTGGTCAATCATGCCCCTATCACAATCACTCTGTCAACTCCTATTTCAAAAATTGACCTCCTACACTTGAAGCTGAACGACTCCCTACTGAACCACCAGGCAGTAGAAAAAGAAAATTAAGCAGCTTTAGGGAGTACTTCTCTCTCAATGCAGGCACGTCGACTCACACCGGCGGTTCAATACTCCAGAACGCCTTCTCTGCCACTTATCTTTGGTGCGGTGACAGGGGCACTGATATGGCGCCTAAATTGGGAGTGATGAACACACATGGGATATATGGACAAAAACTAAAATTAAATACCAGCTCTCCTCCCTCAGTTCACAGCCTAACCCCCTATTCAACAATCCAAAATTCCCCCCAGGATGTGACTAAACAATTCGACATATTCAAATCTTGGTGTCAGGGTGATCGCGGATCTGCCTAGCGACGGACAGTTCCTGAGTCTCCTAGAATTACGCACCAAATTGAAGGTACTTCACCTAGATACATTCAAATTTCTCTAAATTCGACACTTACTACAAAAAATGTCCCAACGTTAAATTTCCCCCTCCCAAATTTAGAAACTGTGTCAGACGGAGCACATCAAAAAGGTCTAATAACGCAAATATATGCTGGCATGGAGAATCCGGCTAATCCAACCGCACACGACTATATGCTCAAGTGGGCAGCGGAATTGAACATAGTTATAGACCGGAGGACTAGGAACCTATAGGACGCGCCTCGGGAACATCCATATGTACCGAACGTGAAGGAAATGTTTACAAAATAATATATCACTGGTATCTTACCCCCAGTGAGACTAAAGCAAATCTACCCTCTGGCATCGGACCATGATGGAGAGGCTGTGACATAGAGGGACATGGCCATATCTGGGGTGATGTCCAAAGATTCAAAAATACTGGCTTATATACAAGATTTAATAAAGATCACGGTCTCACAATCCCTATGGATCCACTGACCGTCATACTGGGCAGCCCGATAGAGGAGATCGATCGCCCAGTATGGAAATTAATCTCCTTTATTCTGACACAGCAAGATGCTCGGTAGCATACTCCTGGAAGAAGACAGCGCCCCCCACAAAACAACAGTGAAAAATAGACTCAATGAGGTAATGAGGATGGAAAAACTTACGGCTTTTCTAAAACAATCTACCGAAGGGTTTTTAAAATCTGGGAACCCTGGATAATTCACTAGAAAGACTCAGATTAGAATCCCAGCAACCTAACAGAAACAGTAAGATTGGGGAGATTAGAAGCGGAGCGGCCGGACGAGGGGAGGATATCACTCTCCCCCCTCCCCCCTCCCCAACTCCCCCCCCCCCCACCCCCCTCTCTTTCACCATACTTTTTCTCTTTCTCTACGCCTCATGGACCATAAAGTGGCCCTGGGGTGCTTCTCTCCCCCCCCTAACCGAACAAGGAAAACCTATTTGTATTAGGCCAAAATGTAATGTAACCCAATGTATGTATAAATGAATATGCCTAATGAAAACCGTTTTGAAAAAAAAACAGCATCAAAGATATAAAATGATATCATCATTCTAAAGTTAAGATTTATAAGTATCCCTAATAGCATTTTGGTTAATGAACCTTCCGGATTTCAGGTGTGAAAAGGAAGCACAATAATAGAAATAAGGAAGAACCGTTGTAATGATTAGGACATAAACTGAGATAGTGGCTGGACCCAGGTTGTACATATGAAGATTGTGGGTCTGTGGTAATGTAGGTTTCGGCTTTGTGGCATAAAGTTCAACTAAAAGGTAAAAAAAAAAAAAGAGGAGAACGGAATCTGAGAGGTGTCAGAATGTTTGGTGAGCGGGGAAGGGTGGGGAACCGGTCTGAGACGAAGGCTCCCTGCGGGGAGACATTTTTTCTCCGAGACTCTGTGCAGCCAACCCAACCATTGCTGATAGGCACATTCCCATTGGCCAGTTTGAATTTCCACTTTCCATCACCCTCGGACTCCTCGACATCCCCCCCCCTCCACTGATGCATACAGTCAGATGAGCCCCCAGCTCTGATTGGCTGGTCAGCTACGATCTGTGCTCTGATTGGTCGCCAGCCCCTTCTCCATGTGTGAATAAACAGCGAGTCTATGTAAGGGACTGGCCAATCAGAGAACCAACAATCTTGAACTTGGTCCAGTGAAGCGCTGACAGGCTTTTCAAAAGTGCTTTGGCTCCGAATTGCAAAGGCCTCAGCACAGAGTTGCCGAGAAGCTGGCTTAGCTGAGGACAAGTTCTCAGATTGCGGCCAAGTTCCAGCTTTGCCATGCTCACGGTTAGTGGGTATAGCCTGGTATCTCTCCCGTAAGAGTACCATGGAGTCCCTGGACATGAAGCGGACAGGGTAAGCCCTCTGAAGCAGGCATCCTGCACCTAGTTGAGGCTAGAGACTCCCCCCAGACCTCCAGTTAGTGTGTACCTTCTGCACCAACCTTATTCTAAAACTTGCCTTGAAAAATCTGGGGCAATCACACACATGTCTGCACATTTCAGTGAGATTTTGGCAGAAAGACTAATGGCCCATCGGATTAATAACAGTTTGAATGTGACTGCCAGGGACCCCCGCTGTGTTAAGCGGATGGGCTTAGTCTGTCTGCAGAAATGTCACTAAATGTGCAGCATTTAAAAGTACTGGTCTCCCTTGACCCTGTGATAAAACCTCAGTAGACTTGGCTATTTGCTTTGTAGAAATCACCCTATAAACGGTTACAGCATTACCAGTGTATAATGCTCTCAAGAGTTAGAATGTGAGACTAAACTACTTTTAGCACTATACTACTGACTCAAATGATAAACATAAATACTATAGTATAACTGTGAACAATACAGTGAATACATACAATATATGGATAATGCAGCAACAGCAATGCATTATCCGGTGCGCACTGAAAATTCCTCCACGAAGTCCAAAAAAGCTTTAAAAAAGCACAGTATATTGAACTATTTTGATCTCAAGAGCTAGGTTATTCTCATGGTGATATCCTTTCAGAATATTAATCTCTCCAATGCAAGCGCCAACAAGTATTGGGTGCTCACACATACCTTTTAATGTTCTCTACCTGTTGTATGTTACCCACACACCACTAAATAAACAGTCACACACTCCGAGAGATTGCACCCAATTGTGTATTCAGTTTTCAACTCATACAGCCAAAAGGAAGAAACAAAATCAGACAGTGTACATTGCATATATCTCAGTGTTGTTTCCAACACCATTCATCAGCCGTGAGCTTAATCCAACCAATTGCTCACATGTGCATTCTCCCCCATACATGTGTACATTTTTTTATGTTTGGTCTCAACTTGGACCCTATTGCACCCTTTTTGGGATTTTATTTTTTGTTTTTGTGCCTGACTGAGACACATGCAGACTCTGGTTGGATTAGGGCCATGATTTAGTAGGATGGAAAGACATTTGCATTTCAAGATATTCTACAAGATTTACAGGATCCAGTTAAAACATTTACAACCAGCACAGGAAAGCTTGTAGGACAGAGCACCCTTGATCATTTGTTCTTATTTGTTATTTGAATGCTTCCATATGAATTGGAAATTAGGGAATTATAATACAATAAGCGAACCAAAGTCAACACAGGAAATAATCCCCCTGCCCGCGGAGAGTTTACAATCAAGTGTAAAGTGGGAACTTACAGAGACGCAGGTGAGGAATACTGCAGTAGAGTGCAGTGCTTGGCCACAATAGGGGATAGTAGCAACTGTGGTGTGGAGGCAGTAGCTAGTAGTCTAGGCAATTGAATGCTTCATTTAAGAGCTGAGTTTTAAAGTGGGGGGAGAAGGTGCTTGGCGTATATTAAGTGTGAGAGTTCTACAGTAAGGGGGCAGTGAAGAGAAAATGTTTTTGCAAGAGAGACAGTAGAGGTGAGAGGGGTGGAAAGGAGAAAGTTTGAGTAAGTCCAGGAGATGACAACAGATAGCGAAAGGTCAAAGTTGATATGTATGGAGGAGCACTGAGTGGAGAGCCTTGAAGGAACAGATGTGGTCAGACTTACTTTTTTTGTGCCGCAATCATACCATGCTGACCGAAACTGAAAACAGAAAGGATGAATGCTTGGGGGAGTCTGCTTCTAAATTGGACCCCACAGCATTAATACTTTACTGATATCTGTGTAATAACCCCCATATCTGCTCTTCTCTTTCTTCTGCATGGCGAGCAGAGAGGCGGTATGAGGGGTTCCACATCCCTGATCTCCAGTGCTCCACTGTCTTCACCTGCCTGCAGTTGTCGGCACTACTCCACCCTATTTTGTACTGAAGACCCCTTGATGATGTACATGACCAAATATGGGTACAATTAGGAGGGGGAATATATACTGTAGAACCTTAATCCTTCAGCTACGTCATCAAGGGGGTTTGACAATATTAAATGTCCTGTCAAACCCTTTGATGATGTAGTTGACCGAATATGGTTCTATAGTTTTTCCCCCTATGTAGTGATACCCACTATACCCACATTAGATATCTACACATACAGTATGAGGGGGGATGGACAGTGCTGGAGCTGGCAGAAAGTGCCGGCTGCAGGCAGGTGAAGACAGCACGTGGAGAAGAGATCAGGTAAAGGGGTTACTGTACAAGTGGAGGATTGATGCAACGTGGGTGGTCCATTCAGAAGCATGGACCCCATAGCTTAATTCTCCGGGCCACAATCCACATCTGTCCCCTAGCGCTAGAGACGGCCAATCCGCTCAAATCTGTTTCCTTCCTGGATTTTCTCACAAATCCCCTCCCCAAAATCAATTTTGTGGTGTAAAATTCGCAAGCGGATTTGGTCGGTTTTAATATCCACGTGGATTCACAAAATCTGCCATTGGATACAATCTGTTGACATTTGTGAGAATCCAATCCGCTTATTCAGCAATCTGTTGACGGATTCTAAGAACATGCTGAATCTGTGGATAGAATTCTACAATCCTCCACAGGTTGCAGAATCCACGAGTGTATTGGTAATAATAAAAAAATCTGCAAAACATGAATCGCCCATTTTGGGATTGATCCACTTAGATCCGCGGACCAAAGGATCCTGCAGATTCAAATTTGCCCACCAATGTTGCCCCTCTCTACCCAGTGACATGGACATTTTCTCCTCTGTAAGAGAGAACTTTGTAGTGATCCAAACTTGATGGGAAGCCAGAGGGATTTAAGGAGGAGAGAGCCGCTTTGAGAGAAAGAGACATTATCTAGCAGTAGAATTTTGGATTGATTGGAAAGGAGAATGTTTTGGCCGCCAAGAGGACTGTTGAAGTTTTTACAGTAATCCCGATGAGAGAGGAGAATGCATGCAGAAAGTTTTAGCAGTCGCTTGGCAATATTACGGAGGAAGAAGCGCCTAATGTTAGCTGTGGCCGTGAATGGGAATGAGAAAGAAGGGAAGTGACAACATCCATTCAGATATGAATTTAAAATCAACTGCACCAATACATTGTCCTTTTTATTTCATTAATTTGCATCAGTCTAAGCATTAACAAACTATGTTATATTCCAGCAAAAACATTAGGCATGTGGTTAAATGGTTTTACTTCAGCGGATTTCATCACCTCCTTTTAATTTGTCTCCTGGGTCATAATTAAAGAACAGGACATTTTTATCATCATCATATCACACAACAAGGAACCATTTTATTTTCAGCTCCTGCACCCCTGAAATAAAAAATGCATATTCCCAGGCATACCTTCCATCGTTTCACGGAGACACCACTCTCCCCCCCCAGACTTTCTTCATGCATGTCTTGACCTCCTCATTCCTCAAGGTATAAATATGGGGTTTCAGCATGGGTGCTATGATTGTGTAGAACACTGTGACCACTTGATCAGCTGAGAAGGTTTGGATGGCCTCATGTAGATGAAGACACAAGGACCAAAAGAAAAATGTCACCACAATGAGGTGAAGGGCCAGGTGGAGAAGGCTTTAACGCCTCCCTTTAGAGCTTCCGTATTTGTAATTTTGTAGAGGTATGCCAATGTAAAAATCAAGCGGCTAGAAAGCAACTGAGGGATACAATGCCACTGTTGGCCACTATCATAGCATCAATCATTGTGGTGTCGGTGCAAGCCAGTCTGATGAGTGGGTGTACATCACGAAGAAGCATTAATCTCATTAGGCCCCCCACAGAATGGCAACCCTATGGTTAAGGCTGTCTGAATGTTGGAATGGACAAAACTAATAGCCCAGGTTGCTGCCCCGCTCAGAAACACACTTGTCTACTCATGATGGTGGAGTAGTGCAATGGTCTGCAGATGGCCACATAGCGATCATATGCCATGGCTGAGAATAGGAACATTCAGCACAGCAAAGAAGTGGAAAAGTACGGCTGATGAGATGCATCCATTGTAGAGATAGTTTTTGATCCGACAGGAAGTCCACCAACATCTTGGGTACGGTCACAGATGAATGCAGAGGTCTATGAAGGCCAATTTGCCCAGGAAGAAGTACATGGGGGAATGGAGCGAGGCTCAACTCTGATGGTCATCATATTAGGATGTTCCACACAGGAGCAAAGAGTAGATAAACAGGAAGATTGAGAAGACCAAGAGTTTGAGATTTGGGGAGATTGTAAAGGCCACAAACACAAATTCTGTCACTGCTGTTGAATTGGAGTTTTTCATTAAGAACATCAGACTGCGGGGAGACCTGGAAATTATATCGATTAGAGGATTACATAGATGGGCGTGCCTTCAATAGAAGTGTTAAAAAAGTAATGTACTGTAAGTTGATTGAAGATGAATAATTGATGTATCCTGCACTAATACATACCTTTTTGTACACATTACCCTGGGCGTATCCAAGTAGCGCTCTGCACACAGGCAGCCTGTAAAAAAATGTACTCCCCATTTTCAGATACATCATTTAGCTAATAGAAGATTAAGTTTGGCAGTCTTGCATTATGTACATATCAGCCTCCCTCCTGACATATAGCTCGCTGAACAATACAGTATACCCTCCTGCACACATAGCAAGCTGTAAAATACCATTCTACCCTCCCTGCACACAGTATACCCTCCTTCCACGTAGCAAGCTGTACAATACCAGTAAAGCCTCCTGTCCCACGTAGCAAGCTGTCAATACCAGTAAGCCTCCTGTCCACGTAGCAAGCTTGTACAATACCAGTATACTCTCCTGTCACATAGCAGCTGTACAATACCAATATACTCTCCTGTCACACACAACAAGCTTTACAATACCAGTATACTCCCTGCACACATAGCAAGCAGTACCAATACCCTTATACCCTCCTCATACATACAGCCATTCTTTTAAGAGATTTTAAGCACTACAAATAATATCACAACTAATACTAATTAATACTAATAACTACAACTAATCACCCAGTGATAAATCTAAAGATAAACATATATTGTACATTAAAGATTAGAAATATATCCAAAGGTTATTCATATAGTTAAAAATAATGGTGCCCACATCCCCTACTGATCTTTTTCAACAAATCTGGAAAATACGCAGAGTATTTGGAAGAAGTTTTTTGAGGCAAATCCAATACGGTCCTAATGAAAAACACCAACAGTGGAAAAAGAGCAAAAAGGAAAAAGAACGCGACAAAACATAGTGTAATATGTCTCATACTGTAACAATATGTTGTTTTGCTAATTGCTGGGTAAAATGCACCATATTGATATTTTATTTTAAAAACAAACAAGACACATTGCGCTATATTTTTAGTTTATGTTTCACTTCCATGTAATATTCATGTAAGATTTTAGCTGACTCGGCGTGATTTAAGAATAAGACATATATATGAAACTTGAGGCTTTGACTGATATGGGGGCCACCAAGGATTCGCGCTTCCATAGAAGATCAGGGTAACTTTAGTTACATGACATAGTTACATAGTTACATAGTTATACATAGTAATGAGGTTGAAAAAGACGTACCATCCATCAAGTTCAAGCCTATCTAAGATTTTATCCTATACCTACTTATCTTATTGTCCAGAAGAGGCAAACAAAAAACCCTAGTGTCTATTATCCAATGATATTTGATTAGGGAAAAATAATTCCTCCCAGACTCAAGAATGTCAATGTTGAAATTAATTCCTGGATCGGCACTCTTCCCCTGTATACTATATTTGGTATATACCCTGTATACCTTTCCAGTCTAAAAGATGTCCCAATTCTTTTTATCTTGACCCTTGGTGCGCTCTTGTGTTTCATTTTCTGCTGCTGCCCAGCGGTTGGAGCCATCCTGCGACGGGACCTGTGGAGGAGGGGTGCCTTCACACCACATCAGCTGCAAAAGGGAAGAGTTGGTCTATTCCAAGATCGTGTTAGGAAGCAAGAGCGCGGTTTGATTTTATCTTCTTCTAAGCGTTTCCCTGCGGATTGGATCTTACCCTCACTGGTAGAACACTTATGAAATATTAGAGAACATGAGAAAACAGTTCCATTTTCACATTAACACATTATCAACTTCAACAAATAATACTCGGTGGTAACAACAGCGGGGAAGTGGGCAAACAGGGATGTCAGTGTTAACTTATGCGCTGATGCTCCTTCAAACGTGGGAAGGGAAAGAGAACCCGTTATCCAAACTGTGTCCCGGTCCCTGGGTATTTATACCACGGCAGCCGCCGGGCTCAACCCTCTAGTCTGCGGGGTCTCTGTTATGCGGCCTTTTTCCGTAGGGGAGGGAAGGGGGGGTTGGTTTACTCACAGTTTGAGGATTCCTTAGTCGGGTGTGGGGTCCCATTCCCTTTCTGGGCCCTCTTTGCTCGCTTAACCCACCCCCCCTTGAAAAACAAGCCTGGAGGCTTCTGCATATGCATGGGCCCACGCAGTCTTCTCTGCAGCGTACAAATCCCCCCCGGCTGCTACTATGCATAAACCCAAAGGCATCGTTCTTACAGAAACATGGCTAACCCCTAAAACCCCTGATGCAAATATCGCCATTCAGGGATACTTCATTTCTAGGAGAGATAGGTCAAAGAGAGGAGGAGGAGTGTTATTTTATATTGCAGACACCTTACAATTTACACTGTTAAATTGCCCCCCAAGCCCACCCTCTTTTGAAATTCTAGTTGACAAAATCTGCCTCCCCTTTTCTAAGCCCATCTTGCTTGCTGGCGTCTACCGCCCCCCTAAAGCCCCTCTACAATCCCTGACTGATATCACCCAGTTTCTTGGCTCCATTTCCTCTCGGAATGAGAAGAGTGAGCTGCTAGTTCTTGGGGATTTCAACTTCAATTGGCTTGACCCTAAAAACCACAAAATCCAGATACAACTCAAGTCACTTAACCTATCGCAACTCATTTCCCAACCCACACGGACAAACCTGAAATCGCATAACCATTCCTTGCTAGACTGGATTCTCTCCTCAAACCCCAGCAGAATCCAATCCTCTGGCATCCTTCCTGATATTTTCAGTGACCATGCAATAGTGTACTGTGTAAGGAAAATTAAACCTCCCCATTCGAGCCCTAGAGTTCTCCTCATCAGAACATTTAAGAACTTTAACCCACAACAGTTTCTGGATGACCTTACCAACTGCCCATGGCACTGAATCGATTTAATTCCCGACCCTGACTCTGCGCTCGACTATTTCCAATCCGAGTTCTTAAAACTCTGCGATACCCATGCTCCACTATGCAAAATAAGGGTACGGGGGGCCCACCTTCCATGGGTTACACCTGACCTTATAGCACTCTACCAGTTCAGGGATGCCTTATGGAAAAGCTACAAAGTAACTTGCACCACCAAGGATCTCAATCACTACAGATGCATGCGGAATATGTGCACAAGGCAAACAAGGCATGCAAAAGCATAATATTACTCTGACAATCTCCACCAAAATACATCAAACCCAGCTAACTTCTGGAAGGTTATCAACAATATATTCCAGCCTCCTAACCATCAACAACCAAGTAACATCACTAAGGGTGATATTACTCTGACAAACCCCACTGACATTGCAAATGCATTCAATGATTACTTTGTGGGGTGCGCCACTAACTTATTAGTGAAACGCAGCCGAAACCACAAATCTGAATCTCACCCTGGGAGTACACACACAGCCCCACCCCTTCCCAACACTGCCCACAAATTTCAATTTGGCCCAGTATCTGAAGAGGAGATTACACAAGCGCTCCTCAAACTAAAACTAAGCAGCCAATGCGGACCTGACTTACTACAATCTAGGTTCCTACGACTTGGTGCCCCAGCCATTGCCAAACCAATTGCTTCCATAGTCAACTCTATCCTGTCTGCAGGCCATATCCCTAAGACATGGAAAACTGCCAGAGTTGTCCCAATCTTCAAAAGTGGGGACAAAAACACTGTCTCAAACTACAGGCCAATCTCACTTCTCCCAATTCTATCCAAATTAATGGAAAAATGTGTCCACTCCCAATTAAGCGATTTCTACACCAAGACAAATTTCCCTAGCCAATTCCAATCTGGCTTTCGTCCCAAACACTCCACCGTAACTACCCTGCTAAAAGTTTGCAATGAAATCCAGTGTGGAATGGAACGGGGACAACTCACTGGTACAGTATTCCTAGATTTTGCAAAGGCTTTTGACACAGTTGATCATGCTATCGTGCTTAACAAACTCCAGAGCTCTGGAATAGGGAAGCATGCTTTAAACTGGTTTCAGTCCTACCTATCAGGTAGATCCCAACATGTGTCCATCTCAGGCTCTAACTCGAACCCCCTGGATATCACTTGTGGTGTCCCGCAAGGCTCTGTTCTGGGGCCCCTACTCTTCTCAGTGTTCATTAATGATCTTCCCACAGCTTGTATGGAAGCCTCAATACACATGTATGCAGACGACACAATTCTATATGCACACAGCCATAGCCTCTCTGACCTTCAATACATACTTCAGTCTGACTTTTTGAGACTCGAAAACTGGATTTCCCAAAACAAACTGTTTTTAAACACTGACAAGACTGTAACAATGGTATTTGGGACCAAGACTAATTTTTTAAAGCTTCCAGCGACTGAGCTCCAGATTAGAACCAACGCCAACACCACCCTAACTCCTGTCACTAGTTTTAAATACCTGGGCTTATGGTTTGACTCCCACTTAACATTTGGGATGCACATTGATACCCTGACAACCAAGACCTATGCCAAACTAGGGGTACTTTACAGGAACAAATCCTCCCTAAGTCTCCTGGTCAGAAAGCGTATCGCACAGCAGATGCTAATGCCAATTATTGACTATGGAGACGTAGTATATGGCTCGGCACCTCAAACCCACCTTAGCAAACTTGACACCCTCTACAATTCAATTTGTCGTTTTGTTCTCCAATGCAGCTACAACACACATCACAGCGAATTGCTCAAAGAACTAGATTGGTCATCACTAGAGTCTAGGCGCAAAGTTCACCTTTCCTGTCTTGCCTTTAAATTCTTCATGGGCAAGCTACCCAGCTACCTGAACAAGCTCCTCACCCCTACCACTTGCAGCACTCATCACCTGAGATCAGACTCCAAAAGACTGTTCATGGTCCCAAGGCTCAACAAAGTATCCGGCTGTTCCTCCTTCTCCTACCTAGCACCCCATAACTGGAACAACCTACCAGAGACTCTCACATCCATCACCAGTTTAAGTTCTTTCAAATCTAAGGCTGTCTCACACTTTAACCTGGTCTGTAACTGTTTCATGCGCCCATAATATATATTTCTTTAACTGTGCACACAATGTTTTGTATATAATGTATACCCTGTTCATTTATGAAACTGTATTTGTAACCATATATTATTTGTCTTACTCTATGCCCATGTGAATAAGTGAATATAAGGCGCTAACAACTTAAATATAATAGTGATTACGTGCAAGACATGCGATGTCGCATCTTTATACACAGTAATACAGCATAATCTGGGATGTGCTGCCACGAAAAGATTCCTTCAGGGGGATGAGACCTTACAAGAATCACAGATTAATTTTATTATTGATAATATTAATTTTATTTTACATCACAATTATTTTTGGTTTGGTGATTCATTTTATTTACAAAAATGTGGAACGGCGATGGGGACGAGATTTGCGCCCAGCTACGCAAACCTATTTGTAGCAGACTGGGAAAAGGACAACATCTGGAGTGGTAACGAGCTGGGCGCGGATCTTGTCACCTATCGCCGCTACATAGATGATATATTTATTATTTGGGGTGGGGGAGAAGGAAAACTTATTACATTCTTAGACAACATGAATAAGAACACATACAACCTTTCTTTTACCAATGAGTGGAGTCACACAGCGGTGAATTATTTAGACTTGAATATCTATGTTGAAAATAAGATGCTAAAGACAAGAACACACTTCAAGGACACTGATAAAAATAATTTTATTAGGAGAGACAGCTGCCATCTAGCGAGATGGATGGACAATGTTCCAGTCAGCCAGTTGATACGCATCAAAAGGAATTGTACAGATCTTGATGAATGTGAAACACAGTCAGATAGGATTCAAAGCAAATTTCTGGAGAAGAAATACAGCGAGGAACTTCTAAATAGTGCTAGGGAAAAAGTTAGAAATATGAAAAGATCTGACCTATTGAAAGTGAAAAATAAGACAAAAAAGGAGAATAGAAATTTTGAATACGCTTTCCTTACGGGTTATAATAGGGAGGCAAATGCTATCAAAAAAATCCTATTTAAACATTGGGATATTTTAAAAAACGACCCTGTCTTAGGTCCAGCTATACCTGATAGACCTAGTATAGTCTATAAAAAAGCCAATAACCTTAAAAATAAACTGGCACCTAGTGCATTGAGAAGTAATAAAAACTGTACGGATAAAAGCTGGCTGAACACAAAAGGGTTTTTTGGGTGCAAGACATGCACAGCCTGTCGGTTTAAATCATCTGACCAAAATCAATTCGTATCGAATGTTACAGGCGAAAGCTTCCAAATATCAAGTTTTATGACCTGCAGGACAGACCATGTAGTTTATCTCTTGGAATGTTCCTGCAGGTTACAATATGTTGGAAAGACCATAAGGCCTGTACGGACGAGAATATTAGAACACATCAGTGGGATTCATAGGAAGCTGCAGAATCATAGTATTCCAAAACATTTTTCAGATTTCCATGCTGGTGAACCGACAGGCTTGCATTTCAAAGCTATAGAGCATGTTCTGCCACATTGGAGGGGTGGCGATAGGGGTCTGGAACTATTGAGAAGGGAAGCGTTCTGGATTCACCGCCTAAAAACTATGACACCAAGGGGCCTAAACGCTGAAATAGATCTGACACCCTTCCTAGTTTGAATGTTATATATATATATATATATATATATATATATATATATAGCGCTCAAACAATCATATCTAATGATACGTGTAAAGTAATAAGATGTGAATAATATAAATGAAAATAATTAATATTAGTAACCAAGTAGTGACACAGGAAATGTATTAATATAGAAAGATGCAGCTCTAAATTGGATTATCCAAATCCAACAAATGTGAGTAAAAAGAACAAAGATCACAAATTACTATATTATATAAATGCGGACAGTTTAATACAAAACAGGGAGAACTAGTTCCCTATAGAAACACTTTGTATATCCAGGACTCAGAAATCCCACAGTTCATTGCCAGGTTATCAGTACATATACCGATTAAACATAACTCTTTAATAAAATATACTGGTCAATGTATCTTGTGTGATAAAACTACAGTATGTAAGTCCCCGTTCTGGTGTCAGGGATGGAGTTAAGGGATATCTGTCTACACTTACTAGACTCATCATTGGCACACTCTAGAAATGACATAAAATTTTACACACAAAAAAACACTCACAACTTCATCATAAAGCTGGAGCATCCCCTGAACCTCTATACTAGGTTCAGGGTACCTGGGCATGTCCCCTTATACTAGGGATCCCCTGTATGTTATAGGCATACATTAACCCCTTCATGTCCCATTTATCTTGTCTGGATCATGATACACAGGAAACCTGGCAGTGAGTCGCAAGAACATTTATAGTTATATATTTGATGATGGTAACATTTTTTATGAATGGTTTGGTTTAACGATTGAAATAAGTTATTGTGTAATTGATTTGGATAGGATTGTAATTGATTTTGGATTTGATTAATTAATGGTAATATATTTCTGTTTACTTGCTTGGTTTAAATAGTATATTTGTTTGGATTGAATTGTATTTTGGCTACGGAAGACAGAGGGAACTTGCAGGCGGAGAGAATTCATATTGATGAGGTTAGTAGAACTGTATTTATTTTATTATTATGCTAGTTAATTTGTTTAATAATGGACAAATAATCTATTATCCATATCTGGATAATAGTTATTTTGCCCATTACTGTACTGTATGTGTGTGTGGGGGGGGGGGGGGGGGGGGGAGTGGTATTTATGTATTTAAATGTACAGGACAGGTTTATTATTTTTACATACAGAGTTGGTTCCTTAGGTCTGCGGAGACCTCTGGAGACCACCTGAGGTCTCCTCGGACTTCACACGGGTACAAGGCTGCCGGGTACATGGGGGACACCAGCGGGGAAGAACCCAAGGGCACCCAGACCCTGTGGGAACCACCTGAGGACCCTCAGACACCTGTGGGGCTGACCCGGGGCCCCCCAGACACCCGTGGGCCTACCCGTGTAGACCATATTTGGGGCCCACATTGACTCACGGAGACCACCTGGAGGACCACGGCGCCTGCCAGGGACCACCCGTAGGCCTCCAGACCATGTGTGAAACCCTTTGCTGGGCCACTGTGGGGCCTGCGGACACCTAGCAGGGCCACCGGGGACTCCCGTAGGCCTGGGTTATTAACCCAGTATGTAAAAGAATAAATCATATATTTATGGGGGGGCACAGGGGGTAGGTTATGTATTTTTTATTCAATATAGTCTTGTTTATTGTGGTTAATGGGGGTGGGGGGGTTTGTCCCCAAGCCAGGTTGGGTAGGCCTCCCAGTGGGTGAGGGTGGTCAAGCCTTACGGGTGGGGGGGGTAGTGGGGGAGGGTGTATAGGCCTCCCGAGTGGTGGGTGAGGGTGGGTTATCCCCTTAATGACTATAGCGGTTAATGACCGCTAAGGTGATTAAGGTGATTAAGGGGTTAGGGAACATTACTTTGGCTACTTTGGATGAAGATGAGGATGGCCTTCATCGTGTCAGCCGGACAAGGGTGAGTGCTATATGTATTTATTATATTTATTTTGCTTTATGTTTTTTAAATGGACAAATTCATTATTATCCATATGTGGATAATAGTAATTTTGCCCATTACTATACTGTATGTGTTAGGGGGTGTGTATTTATTTTAAATTATGCATGTGTTTTTTTATTTTTTGGGAGGGGGCACAGAATTGGTACTGCAGGCCTGCGGAGAACACCCGAGGGCCACCGCCAGCCAATAGTATCATTGCTGTGCATCCCAAAAATGTAATATATGTTCTGGGGGTATAAGGGTTGTTGGGGGCACAGGGGGTGTATGTTGTTTATTGCAATATTTATTGGGGGCAATTGTCCCCAATAAACATGCTACTGTATTACACCACAATCTCATCAACCCTTCAAACCCACTGTCTAGGGGTAATTTTTAACTCTGTTCTCCCCTTAATTCCTCACATTTAGCCCTTCACAAAGTCCTGCCATCTCCACCTCTGAAATATTGCAGAGAGATGCCCTTTTCTCACTCATGATGCAACTAAAATCCTAATTCACTTTTCAGCTTGTCCTGTTTTGACAACTGTAATGTTCCCCCATTCGGCATTCCCCTTATCTGCTTATCACAACAAAACCCTATTGTAGTTGTGATTTATAAATCTCTCAATGATACTGCCCCCCTTACATCTCAGCCCTCATCCCCAAATATACCTCTAAACACCCCTGCATTATGCATATGTAAGGATGTGTACATATATGTGTGGGTTCCGCGCTGTTACTAATGCAGGAAGCGCTATACTGTTCTTTTGCCAGTAAGGTCACTGTGTGAATAGCAAAGCTGCGCATGCGCGAGGAAAGCGCGCGAACGGCAACCAATCCGGCGGGACTTTGGGGGTTGAACTCTGAACTGTGAACTGTGGAGGAGTCAGCTGAGACTGGGGACCAATAGGGTGTGAGACTCTGGATAGGGAAGAGACAGGAAGCGTGTGGGCGGACACGAGTGAGCGAGAGAAGGAGGAAGGTGGCGGAACCTCGTGTGTGCGAGCGGAGGGTCAGTGACCCTTCCGCTTCGGACAGATACATTCCCCAGCCCCCAGGAGTATAACCCCTGTCATCGTAGGGTGCCGCTTTTGTAGGGACGACCGTAGCATTTAGGGAAGCATCCCATTAGTGCTGGTTCAGCTGCAAGAGTTGCGGACGCCATCTTGGTCTGGAGAACAGACCACACAGCAGAGCAGAGTGTCGGCGCAAGGCTGGAGCGACACTACGGACCCTTTGTGAAGTGGTGTGGTCACCGCAGTGACCGGGAGGTATTGTTAAACATCAAGCGCACCTACACCGGTCACCAGGCGCTGATCCCGCCTCCCACTAACTAATTGGGGGCACTAGTGTGCCAGTAAACTATTCAATACAAATACTAGTTGCAGGACATACTCCTTGGGAGAGTGGCAGAGCCACCTGTGTACAGGACATTAGCCCTATAAAGGTGTGGCCGAGCCACCGTGTGTTATGTTTGATTATAAAGTGTAAGGGTCCTATGCATGTTATGTGTACTCTGCATTATCTTATTAGTTAGTATCATAGTAAAAGGTTGCTTGTTGCACAATACAGTTGTTATGTTTTCTTACTCAGGGTAGATTCTCTACAATGGGGATCCTGGGTAAGTGGAGGCGCTGCACCATGATAAGAGAGGGTAAGACCCCAGGCTCCCCAACAGCGGAGGCTTAGAGCTCCTGGAGCCACAGGTAAAACACAGCATTAGTAGTTCCTTTGTGCAGGGGTTCACAAAAAGGGCTACATTTGGAGGCGCTGCTGAGAGCTTAGACCTGGGGTGCCCCCATATTTTTTCTCTATTTTGTGCAACCAACCCACATCATGTCGGTGCCCTCGGCGCTCGAGGTGCGCAAGTGGGCCCAGCGGCGCGGGATTCCCCTGAATCGTGTTTTCGCGCTGGGCCATGTTCCGGCCACGATCTCGTTAGGTACTGTGACCGAGCAGGTCCGAAAGCTCCCACTCCTGGACAATGCCCAAGTGCAAGACCATTTCTACGACCGCGACCAGGCCTGGCGCCGGGTCTTTTATGCCACTGAACAAGACATATGCCCCGAGGCCTTGCCCATGTACTGCTGCTGCCCGATGCCCCGGGGGTACGCTGCCCCATAGTCCAAGTGGACACCCCTGCACCATTAGCCACTTCCACCCCACAGAGAGAGTATGCACCCACAGTAGGTGCCACGGCTGGGGGCCCAGACCACTCCCCTGACCGTGGCCTGCAACCTCGCTGGCCGGCAGCCCTGAGCCTAGGCTCCTCGTCCACCCCGCCCGGCCTGCGGTCTGGCCTCAACCGACTTAGCCTATCAAGACTGGACACCTACCCCGCAGTCGGGGATAGCTTACCGGGAGACACCGTTTTTTCCCGTAATAGCAGCCGCTCTCCACAACACCACCCAGTCGCTTCAATATAGGAAGTTAAAGGCCTTCTCCGGTGAGAAACCCACGCCCCAAGGGGAAGTAGGGATAGAGGACTGGTTGGATCATACAGAACAGGTGCTGCCTGAATGGACCTGCACGGACGCGGTCCGAAGACAGCGCATCGTTGAGTGCTTACGACCCCCTGCGTCCCACATGGTGCACTACTACCGAGATGACAACCCGGAGGCTGATGCGGCGGATCTCATCTACTGCCTGACGAAGGCGTATGGGGCTCCGGTGGATACTTATGCGTTGATGGCCAAATTCCATGCGTTAGCCCAGAAGGAAGGGGAGATGGTATCCGACTTCCTCAGGCGACTACACCTGGACTTATGGAACCTGGTGCGGAAGGGCGTGATGCCAAGAATGGAAGCCAATGGACTGCGCACCACCCAGCTGTTGAGGGGGCTCCTACCCCTGCACCCCGTGTCGGTGCGGGTCAGTAGCTGCCTAATGCCCGGGCAAGCCTTATTGTTTCACGACCTAATGGACCGGGTCCAAGCGCACAAGACGGTGTTGTTAGAACGTGACCTAGCCCCTGGGAAAAAGCCCCAGCCCGGGAGTAAGGAAGTCAAGAAAGTGGAACCCAAGATCGACATGCCCGAACCTGGGGATCCCGACCCCGAGGATGCCAGCACACCAGTGACGCCCAGATCTCGTCCCCCGACAGGGTGAAGTTCTGCAACCGGGAGAAGCGAGAATTACCTCAGCCAAACTCAGTGCTACGCGTGTGGAAAGATGGGACATCTGCGTGCCCGTTGCCCCACCCTGCGGAAAACGGCGTCCCGGCCAGCGCAGTCGATGCCGTGCAAAACCCTGGAGGATGGAGAGGCGTCGCCGCCCTCCCCAAGCAACCGAATCGGCCCCGCCGCCATTATTCGGGTAGTGATCGAGGGCATCTACGCCGCCGCATTGCTGGACACGGGAACCCAGGTGACCATCGTATACCGGCCCTTCTACGACCAACACCTACATCGATTACCGTTGCTCTCTGCGGATGCCTTGCGACTAAGGGGGTTGAGTCATGAGGATTACCCCATAGATGGAGTAGTAAAGGTGCAGTTAGATATTCCCCAACTGAACACTGGTAAACATCATCCCATGGTAGTGGAGGCCTTAGTGTGCCCCGAACCTCAGGATCACCCCAGCGCTCCAATCATCTTGGGGACTAACGCTGACATTGTGCGCGCGGTGTTCCGCATGTATTTGCAAAAAGTGGGAGAAGCCCCGCTGCTGGCCCTGGCAGCCTGCCCCGCCCTCCAAGAGGTCTGCGGTAAGATTGCGACCGAAGAGGAGCATGGCGTACTCTACAGTCAAGAATGGGGACTGACTCATATTCCCCCGGGGGAAGGACGAATGATGGTCGCTGCTTGCCACTACCCCCGACGACGGCCGGAAGATCAGCTCTTCGCCTTGGAAAGCGTGGCCCAAGACGAACAACGGTTGGGCTACGAAGTACTGGCCTCCGTAAAGAAATGGCCCGGGAAGATTCCGGATCGCACCTGGGTGTACGTGCGGAATATCTCCCCTTATCCCATGAATATTGATCGGCGTCAGCTGCTGGGGAGAATATACCCCGTGACTCCCGAAGAGAAGGCCTCGACGAAACGGCCCAATTACCCTCCTCCTACCTCTGACTCGTTGTTGGAATTCGACTTCGGAGTCTCTCCGCTCCCGGATGAATGGAGGAAGAGACTGCAAGTCGAGCTACAAGACCGAAGGAGCGTGTTCTCCACTAGTGATATGGATGTGGGGTGCAGTCGCAGTGCCCACCATACCATCCGAATGAGCGACGCTACCCCCTTCCGGGAGCGCTCCCGCCGGCTCGCACCCCGGGACGTGGAAGAGGTGAGGAGATTACTCGCCGAGATGGAGGGGGCTGGCATCGTGCAATGATCTCGTAGCCCTTACGCATCACCCATCGTGGTAGTCCGCAAAAAGAACGGGACGGTCCGTCTCTGCGTGGATTACAGAACCCTGAATACCCGCACCATCCCCGATCAGTATACACTGGCCCGAATCGAGGATCTCTTGAACGCTCTGACGGGAAGTATATGGTTCAGTGTGCTCGATCTTAGGTCCGGTTACTACCAAGTACCCATGGGCCAGGAAGACCAAGAAAAGACTGCCTTCATCTGCCCATTAGGATTTTATCAATTTACCCGCATGCCGCAAGGGATCTGCGGGGCCCCGGCCACATTCCAGAGATTGATGGAAAAGACTCTCGGAGACCTGAACCCGCAAGAATGCTTAGTGTACCTGGATGACATTATAGTGTTCGGGCGAACTCTAGAGGAACACTCCGAGAGGCTGATGAAGGTGCTGGATAGACTTCAGGAGGAGGGCCTCAAACTGTCTCTGGACAAATGCAAGTTCTGTCGGTCCTCCGTGACGTATGTGGGCCACATCGTGTCGGCTGAAGGAGTGTCCACCGATCCAGGGAAGATAGAGGCTGTGGTGAATTGGCCTAGACCCCATAATGTCCAAGAGTTGAGGTCATTCTTGGGATTTTGTGGCTACT
This sequence comes from Ascaphus truei, assembly GCA_036426205.1. NCBI lineage: Eukaryota > Metazoa > Chordata > Amphibia > Anura > Ascaphidae > Ascaphus > Ascaphus truei. Next base: position 93,182 of record WSYH01000378.1, on the reverse strand, counting down.
ACCGGCGGTTCATGGAAGGCTATTCCAGCAAAGCCAAGCTGTTGAACAATCTTTTAAAGATCTATCCGGGAGAGACAGAACAAAAAGGGGTCACGGTGCAAACACCCTTTGGGGAGAAATGGACCCCAGAATGTGAACAGGCATTCCTGAACTTAAAGACCAGCCTCACCCAGGCCCCGGTCTTGGCCTATGCAGATCCGGAACGTGAATACGTCCTACATGTAGACGCCAGCCTTAGTGGGCTGGGAGCTGTCCTGCATCAGAAGTATGAGACGGGGCTCCGCTTGACACCTAGTGAGCAGAACTATCCGGTCCATAAACTGGAATTTTTGGCCTTAAAATGGGCAGTGGTGGACAAGCTGCACGACTACCTGTATGGGGTACAGTTCGAAGTACGCACGGACAATAATCCCATGACCTATATAAATACGTCCGCCAAATTGGACGCCACGGGACACCGTTGGTTAGCTGCCCTGGCCAACAACAGTTTCAATCTTAAATACAAACCAGGACCCACCAACATAGGGGCCGACGCCCTGTCCCGTCGACCCGGCCTTCAATCCACCCCTGATGAGGAAGTATGGGAGGAAATACCGGGTCCCGGAATCCGTGCTCTCTGCTCTGTGGCTGCGGTAGTCAATAATCAGGTGGCATTCTCGGAACTACGGGTTGCTGATTCTTTGGGATGCCACTCGCGAGCCATTCCCCGGGCCTATCAGGGTCGAGAAGGGATGAATATCACGGAAGATAACATCATCTCGTGGAGGGATCTTGTGCATTACCAAACTCAAGACCCGATAGTGGAGCTGGCCCGTCAAGCGGTACAACAAGAAAATCCCTCTATACTTAAGCAAGCCCCCAAAAACTTGGTGAAACTCCTGTTGAATGAGTTTGGAAAGTTCGAAATGGACAATTGTTTGTTATATCTGGTGATCCCATATCACAACCATCCCGATCGGCGTCAGCTGTTCCTGCCGGAGCGATTGAGGAATATGGTCCTTCGGGCCCTTCACGATGACCATGGCCATCTGGGCATTGATAAGACATTCGGGCTACTACAGGATAGATTCTACTGGACTAGGATGAGAGAGTCAGTGGAACAGCATTGTCGAAGGTGTAATCGCTGCTTACAAAGGAAAACACTGCCCACCAGGGCGGCTCCCATGGCGCACTTGAAAAGTTCGGGCCCCATGGATCTGGTGTGTATGGATTTTCTCTGTATTGAGCCCGACAGCCGGGGCATTAGCAATGTACTGGTGATTACTGACCACTACACCAGGTACGCCCAGGCGTTCCCTACGAAAGATCAGAAGGCTGTAACGGTGGCCCGAGTCCTGTGGGAAAAGTATTTCATTCATTATGGATTACCAAATCGCCTCCACTCTGATCAGGGCAGGGACTTTGAGAGTACACTGATAAAGGAATTGCTAACACTACTGAACATTGCCAAGTCACGTACCACCCCGTACCACCCTGAAGGGGATGCTTTGCCCGAACGGTTCAACCGCACTTTATTAGATATGTTAGGAACCCTGACAGGCTCACAAAAGACGGAGTGGAGTAAGCACGTGGAGACATTGGTACACGCTTATAATTGTACCCGGCATGAGTCCACCGGGTACACCCCGTACTTTTTGATGTTCGGAAGAGAAGCTCGATTACCGGTGGATGTGCGACTGCGGATATCTACCGATGGGGTATCCAACAGAACGCACTTCCGATACGTACAGCGATTACGGGATAGTCTGCAGCAGGCCTATAAATTGGCTGAAAGAGCGACAGCGCAATTGAATGCGGGAAATAAAAGACGCTATGATCACAAAGTGCGTCACAAGGAAATTCACCCCGGGGATGCGGTTCTCTTACGCCACTTAGGTGTTCCTGGGAAACATAAATTGGCTGACCGTTGGCGGGAAGGTGTGTACGAGGTGGAGTCACAGATGCCTGGCCTTCCCGTGTATCGGATCAAGGACTCCGAAGGCCGCGTAAAAGTGTGGCATAGGAATCACCTGCTTCCCATACCTCAAGTAGGGAACGACGAGTTGGAACTACCCGCTACACCAATAGATGGAGAAGTTGGAAACCCAGAGGATGGCCTAGAGACTGTAAAACTCGCCACCTCTGAGGATCCGATGGAAGGAACCTCTCAAAGGGGCCTTCCGGCCGCGGGGGCATCTCCCGAAGGAGCCACGGGTAAAGAGCCTCTTGGCCCGAAGCTTGACAATCTGACTCCAATGAGTCAGTCATTAGATCCACAAAGCCCATGTTTCACACCCCAGAGAGACTTTACTAATGCTGAAAACCCCTCAAGGGTAGAGATGGAAACACCAGTTGAGACTGGATACTCTGCGGAGGAAGCCGAGGAGGACCAACCTCGGCGAAGTCAAAGAATCAGTCAGCCTCCCATGAGAATGGCGTACGATCAATTTGGGGCACCCCATTATGAGGCTCAGCAGTGGGCTCGGCATAGAATGCAATCTATGGTTGTACTGTTCAATGAAATGTGTAACCTAATTTAAGGGAGAAGGGCTGTGTAAATAAGTTCATATATGTAGGTAGTCCAGCGGGGACGTTGGATTCTGGAGAGGGGAGAATGTAAGGATGTGTACATATATGTGTGGGTTCCGTGCTGTTACTAATGCAGGAAGCACTATACTGTTCTTTTGCCAGTAAGGTCACTGTGTGAATAGCAAGGCTGCGCATGCGCGAGGAAAGCGCGCGAACGGCAACCAATCCGGCGGGACTTTGGGGGTTGAACTCTGAACTGTGAACTGTGGAGGAGTCAGCTGAGACTGGGGACCAATAGGGTGTGAGACTCTGGATAGGGAAGAGACAGGAAGCGTGTGGGCGGACACGAGTGAGCGAGAGAAGGAAGAAGGTGGCGGAACCTCGTGTGTGCGAGCGGAGGGTCAGTGACCCTTCCGCTTAGGACAGATACATTCCCCAGCCCCCAGGAGTATAACCCCTGTCATCGTAGGGTGCCGCTTTTATAGGGACGGCCGTAGCATTTAGGGAAGCATCCCATTAGTGCTGGTTCAGCTGCAAGAGTTGCGGACGCCATCTTGGTCTGGAGAACAGACCACACAGCAGAGCAGAGTGTCGGCGCAAGGCTGGAGCGACACTACGGACCCTTTGTGAAGTGGTGTGGTCACCTCAGTGACCGGGAGGTATTGTTAGTCATCAAGTGCACCTACACCGGTCACCAGGCGCTGATCCCGCCTCCCACTAACTAATTGGGGGCACTAGTGTGCCAGTAAACTATTCAATACAAATACTAGTTGCAGGACATACTCCTTGGGAGAGTGGCAGAGCCACCTGTGTACAGGACATTAGCCCTATAAAGGTGTGGCCGAGCCACCGTGTGTTATGTTTGATTATAAAGTGTAAGGGTCCTATGCATGTTATGTGTACTCTGCATTATCTTATTAGTTAGTATCATAGTAAAAGGTTGCTTGTTGCACAATACAGTTGTTATGTTTTCTTACTCAGGGTAGATTCTCTACAATGGGGATCCTGGGTAAGTGGAGGCGCTGCACCATGATAATAGAGGGTAAGACCCCAGGCTCCCCAACAGCGGAGGCTTAGAGCTCCTGGAGCCACAGGTAAAACACAGCATTAGTAGTTCCTTTGTGCAGGGGTTCACAAAAAGGGCTACATATACAACATCTGCCTTTGCTCCTGCCATACCTCCTTTCACTCCCATGTACAGAATGTCTCCCATGCTGCCCTCTTTATTTTGAATTCTCTACCATGTATCATCAGACTCTCCCCCAGATTTCAGACATTTAAAAACTCCCTGAAAACTCGCCTTTTCAAGGATGTCTATCTGGCATACTTCTAACATCAAACTTCCCTTCCTATCCCTCCATCCCTATCTGGACCAGTTTTGTAGCTAGATCTCCATGCTTGGTAAAACCCCCTTAATATCCCAACCCTAACCTTAATAGGATCAGCTATCTGGCTGATCATACTGCAATATGATTTATACTCCATCCTACAATGATTAGTCACTTTACCTTTTGTTTCAACATTGTCCCTCGTTCCCTCTAGATTGTATGCTTTTATGAGTTGGGTGCTCTTTGAATCTGTTTGTGCATATTTTTCCTTATTTACATTTGTATGTCTCTGTTTATGTTATTATCAAATCACTCTACCCCCATACCACCACGCTGTGGAATATGTAGGCGCTTAACAAAAAAATTATAATTTTATATTAATAAAAGGTAAACCTTTTTTATACATTCAGTTGTACTGGAAATTGGCATCAAATTCCATTTACTGCATTTGGTTAGCACAGCGTGGACACTAAACACATCCAGCAGCATTGACAAAAACTTGTAAACAGCTGAAACGGGCCAAACTGGTAACATTTAGTTATTTTACTTTTTAGAAGAAAATTCAAAAGCAAAAATAATTGAAATCGAACATGCCATCTATATTGACTTTTGGTAATAGGCGAACTGTTAGATTGAAGCAAATGTTGTAACCGCACCAAAAAGGGTAACATTAGTTTGCTAATGGATGAAAAATGTTTGCACATCTGTTATCAAGATCCCCATTGTCCTCAAGGAAACCATTAATTACAATCTGGAGCAGACACCCCTGGCAGCAAAGGATTTAAATTACCTTATTGTTCCCATTACATGACTAGTTAATGCTGTGTACTGTATAAGAAAGCCCCTTTATACAGTACTGTATTATGTGTGATTAACTTTCACACCCATGCCATGTATTCATCTAAATCATTCTTGCTGCTACAAATTCTCTTGAAAGAGAGTGATATTTTTTCTTTTTCATTTTGGTTTGTAGAATTATTTTTATAGTCCCTGTAGAATAGTTTTTGTTATTGCTTTATGCTTTATTTTATGTATTGACATCGTTTTGATAATTAGTTTCACTGTCTCATCATGCTTAGAAGCTGGTGTTAGGGTACTTTACAATACATAAATTAGCCTATAAAGATAGTTGTATTACAATGATATTATGGATTTACTTGTACCGAACATCATATATATATATTTGTATTTTTAACAAATGTACATGTATTTTTATATTTTTTTACATACTGTATGCGGACACTACCTTCACTGAATGACCAACCACTTTAAAAGTTCTGGCTATACCATTGCTGGTGTGTTCTATTATTGTGACATGGGTCTTGGCCAATGGAATGGGCAGGGGAAGAAGCTTTATTGAGCTCACAAACAGTTCTAGAATACGTAGCTGTCAGCAATACACAGGTTCTGAGTACAAAATGTCTTGAGACAGCGACGAAGCAATTGAAAGACATGAAACTGCAGCTTTCCTGTACTATGTTTATCTACCTGATCGCAACAGGTACTAACCACATTGAAGCAAAGTAAAAAGTTGGAGGGCAAACCAGTATAATATATATTCTGATTGGAAAGGAGGGGAGATAACATATTGATCAGACTGAGGATTTGTTTTCTGGAAACAGAATACAAGAAAATAATAATTAAACAGCACAACATTTTTATAGCTTTTTTCATTTCACTTTACTACATTTAGTTTGTGAAATCAATAATAGCGTTTTATTTTATGTAGGTACAGTAATAATCAAAAAATGTATTTTACCAGATAAGATTTGACTTTTCCTGTTTTGTTTACTACTGTAGGTGTCTAGAATAGAATATGCCTAATTTTCAGATGTATGTTCTTTAACATTTATTACCTGCAAACATCATACTGGTCATATAAAATGTTAAATTAAAAGTTATTCTCCAAGTTATTTTGACCTAAAGCTGATTAGATTTCTTATTGTGTTAGGTTCCTTTTTTAAGTGGATAACTGAACACCTCTAGTTTTGCGAAAAGTGCTACAGTTTGTTATGCTAATACTTGCCATTCACAAACACATGCTATCATTTAAAATATAAATACAGCAAATATATTCTACACAACACCAGGGGATATATAACATCTATTTTACCCCACTTTAGATCAGATTTAGTAGCTGTGGTAATTATGGACTATCGTATATCTGCCGGAACAAAAATGAAACCTTTGAAGTAGGGGTATGTGAATAAATAAATATTCACCATCTACTTATGTACAAAAAACATGTTGGAGTATAGTTTAATATAAATGTTTCCTGAAAATTTTTAATTGGAACACTAATTGGCTTTAAGTGATGTTTATTTAATTATTTCATTGGAATATACATTATAAATTATAGTGCATTGTTAAATGGGTATTTAGCAGCTTTGGAAAGCAAATCGGACTTTTAAAATGATTTTCTGACTACAAACTTAAGGAGATAATTGAAACATTCCCATGGTTTGTCCTCTTACACATCCAATTCCTTGTTGTGTTTATACTCAAATGATTATAGTCAGCTGAGCAAAAGTCAATTCTTATTATATAGATACATAGTATATGAAGTTGAAAAAGACATATGTCTATCAAGTTCAACTTATGCTAAATTTAGTTATTGTTAAACGATTAGATTATTAAATTATTCAGGCATTTATGTGAAAATATTATCTCTGGGTGTAATTGGCCCCCCACAATTTGTCTATTAAATTAAAACTGTTGCATCATTGGGGGTTATTTATTAAACCATGATAGTGCAAATCTGGGCACTATTGCAACAAAAAACAGACATTGGGGCCTATTCACTAAAAAGTGGTTCAATGGTCGATAAATGACCTTATTGCGTTATACTGCCTGCTCTGCTATTCACTAAACAGTGATAACAGTGCAGTATCACGCTATTATGGCTTATTAACGACCAGAGGCAAAAAAAGTCGACCGACAAGCCAAAAAAAGCCGAAATCACTTTTGCAAGTAATAGCTATTCACTAAACAGTGATAAGCTTATTGAACTTTAAAATATTGTAATATTTTTTCACCAGCTACAGGCTGGCGCAAAACATATTGCAAGATGCAGCAAAGCATTTTAACAAAGACATTTTGCACAGGATTGTTACCAGAGGTCGGTGGGGACTCCCGGAGACCTGTTGGGCACCCAGGAGTGTCTGGGGGTCTCCGGGGATCCCTGCCGATGTCTGGGGGCCTTAAGGTGTCCGAGGGCCTCCGGATTGTCCCTGCGGGTGTCCAGTGGTCCCCATTGGCCTACGGTATCAACCTTATGCAGGACAACAAAATTGCAGCCAGTTTCATTACCGTAGAAGCTAACAGCTAAGTTAATTAAAGGGTTCAAAATCAGGCATAGTTGTTGGTACAGTGGATGGGTGAAGTTGTAGTTGCCCCAGGGTGGGTGGCAGTAGAAGTTAACCTCTTTATTACTTTGTGCTGCCCTCCTGCAAGGACTAAACACCCACCCGGGGCAACTACCACCAACACCCACCCCCTGTACCAACAATAGAAATAGCGCTTTTACCCATTCAAAAAAACATAAAGTGAAATACATTAAAAAAAATACAACCCCCAAATCCAAAACATATAGTTCAGTAATGGGAAAAAAATGCTATTATCCAGGTATGGATAATAGTGCGTTTGCCCATTTAAAAAACAAAACAAAAAAAACCAGCATAAAGTAAATAAAACTTGCACTTATCCATGCCAGGATGAAGGCTGTCGTCATTCTCATCACTGTCCATGTCCTTCGTTGGCAGCAACAGTGCAATAAAAATACAATCTAATGGCCCCTAACCCCTTCATCACCTTAGTGGTTAGTAGCCACTATAGTAATTAAGGGGTTAACCCACCCTCCCTGCCACTGACAGGTGGGCTTAACCACCTTCCCCAGGGCAATAACACCCACACTTTACCCCCACTACCCATTTATTGGCACAGTGTTCTTTGCATTTGTTCTATATTTTTTTATGTAAAGTGTTTTTTTTTTTTCAATCAATGGGCAGCGGGGGTGGAGGATGGGGGAAGTTGTCCTGGGGAGGGCGGTTAGGCCTCCTGGGTGGGTAGAAGGGAAGGGGGTTAACCCCTTAATTACTATAGTGGCTACAAACCGCTATGGTGATTAATGGGTTTGGGGCCATTAGATTGTATTTTTATTGGTATATTGCTGTAAACGGAGGGCAAGGACAGTGATGAGAATGAGGACAGCCTTCATCCTGGCAGGGGTAAGTGCAAGTTTTATTTACTTTTTGCTGGCAGGGTAATGTTTTATTTTTAAGGGGCAAATGCACTCTCATCCATATCTGGATAATAGTAATTTTGCCTATTTTTGTACTGTATGTGTAGGGGGGGAGGGGGTTGTTGGGGGTTGCGTATTGGTAGGTAGTAGGTATTTTAATGTGTATTGGGGGTGGATGGATTTGGATAAGGGGGTACGTAGCCCAGGGAGGGTGGTTAGACCTACCGGGTGGGTCACGGGGGGGGGGATAACCCCTTCATTACCGTATCGGTTACTGCCACTATGGTAATATAAGGGGTTAACTCCTCCTGCAACCTTTCCGGTAGATGTTACCACCCGTCCTGGGCCAAGTACCCCCTTCACTACCCCCTCTGCCCCCAATAAATAAGCTACTGTGCCTCTACCCCTTCATTGGTAATGAAGCTGCTATAATTGTATTTATACTTATAGTGTACATGAGCAGGGGGTCTCCTGAGCTGAACCACATTGATTTCAGCCTCGGGGACCTCCTGATTCCCAAGATCCAGGCCCTTGTATTGGGTGCCGGTATCACAGGAGACCAGGTTAATCAACACCTTTTTATACCCGAATCATATGATTGAGCAAAGCAAGGAGGTAAAATAAATTGTAATTTATTTCAGGAAAAGACATACACACAATGCAACACAACTTGTCCTTTAAACAAAATTCACAAAAATGACCTCTGTAGGAGCTCTTTCCAATGACTGAGAGGTACTCACAGAATCCTGGAACTGATTTCGGCATGAAATGCCAGCCGCGACCGCTACAAGCGGGACTTAGAACATTTTCTCACTCAAAATCTTTGAAGCCGGCTTGCGTCCAGTCAGCAAAGAGCATCTTTGAATTTGCCGCTGTTGGTTTGGCGCTTGGAATCTGCACACCTGATTGGCTGCAAGGCTCCTTATTGGTTTCAGTGTCCCATTCACAAACCTCTATAGCCTATCAGAGTGTGGGAATTCTCCTTCCAGCCAATCACCGATTTGCTGGTATTGCCAAGCCGGGTGGGCACCTTTTCTCATACTGCAAAGGGGCATGCGTCAACCTGGCACCTCTGTCCAGGCTCCACAGTGTCTGGGCATTGGCAAATGGTGGCCGGATAGCCCTGTGTTAGCCCAGGATATGAGTACTCAAGCATGACTGCAGTACACCTCCTGTTCTAACACCTTGGCATCCCTGAGGCTTTCAAGTCCGGACTCCGAACAGACCCATAGGCACCAAGCTTGGTAGCCATCTGGTCTCTCGGAATCCATGACTTGGAAATCCCACAGTTGATTCACAGGTTATCAGTACATATACCTATTAAATATAACTCTTTAATTAAAATATAATGTGTAACTCCCTGTTCTGATGTCAGGTATGAAGTAAGGGTATATATTAACTACACTCACTAGCCTCATACTTGGCACACTCTAGACATAACTTTTAAACGTTTTACACACAATAAACGCTCTCAGCTTTATTATATAGCTGGAGCATCCCCTGAACCCCTATACCAGGTTCACGGTACCTGGGTATGTATCTGGGCACCCCTCCTTATACTAGGGAACACCCTATATTGTGTAGGTATACATTTACCCCTTCATGCCCTGTTTACTTTGTCTGGATTATTCTGCAGCAGGAATCCTGGCAGTGAGTCGCAAGAACGTTTTCAGGGTCAGAGTTTGCCTAGAGTAATGTGCTTAGCTGTATCCAAGAATCCCACTCGATTCCCGGATCAAACTTTTGGGAAATCCTATAACTCTGGAACCCCGATACACAGACACATTCTGTGAAGACTTTCTCTGGCAAACCCACCTTGAAACTTACAGCCTAGAAATCTCCTGTTCCCAGCACACCCCGAGAAACGCAAATCACAGAAAAATCTTTAATGTCGCAAAATTTGCACAGTCACAGTAATGCATTTCTAACAACTGGGTTCATGAGCTGACATTCTAGGGCCTCAACACACGGATCAGGGGTACTCAAGTGGGCTGAACCTTTATTAGTGAGCCTGGGTAACCCTTCACCATCAAAGCTGGCATCCCCGCAATGTTCAAATTCTCCTGTGTCACATGACGCGGGAGATTTAAACGCACGGGAGATAACAGGATTTAAATCACCCGGTCACGTGACGCAGAGGATTTTAACATTGCGGGGGTACTGGCACCCTATTCCGGGGTCTGTATCTTGGGAAGTAGGGGGTCCCCGAGGCTGAAATCAATGCAGTTCAGCTAAGGAGAAACCGTTGCTCCCACACACAAGTTTTAAGTTTTACTATTGGTACTGTACGATTGCTTCTAAGAGCCGGCATGGAGACACACCATCGCCATGCAGCTCTTCCAGGCTGCAGTTTCAATCAGTTGCCGATCACTAGGATTATAGCGCGATGATACTTAGAAAAAAAGCAAGTAATTTTTTTAATCGAATTTTAAAAAACTTGGATTTTTTTTTAGTGAATACCATTTTTACCAACATGTTTTAGTGCAAGATAAATCAATGCAAAGTCATTCGGCAATGCACTGATTTAGTGACAAGGCCCCATTACAGTAACTTCAGTGGCAGTTTCCTTGAGATAGTGCATCTTATGTTATTAACCCAAAAAGAGTTAACTTGGGTTTATTGTTTGTGCAACACAAAACAAAAACACTAGCACTTAATATCATCTATGACAACAGCATGTTTTTTTAATGGGTTATACGAGTACGCTATGTGTGGTGCTTAACAGAGCTAAAATATAGACAGAAGAGGAAGATGAAGCGTAGCAGCTTGCTTGATGTAAGATTGTCTTTTTACTGTGTAATAGCATTTAAATAATAGAAAAGGTCAAAACATACAACCCATTGTCTTTTTGCCAAATTTAGTCTCCAATTTCCTTTCTAGTAACATGGTCTGTTCCTGAAATTGAAGGTGTAAAGCCTGTAAGTATAAATATTTTTTATTTTCATATTTCACAAAAAGAAAATCTGAGTAAAGAAATCTTTGAGCAGCTTGTTTTCTCTTCTAGATTAAGATACTTAACAAGCTACAAAAATCCATAATTTACCAATCTCAACCAGAGTAGCATATATATATATAGGAATTCCAAATCTAGGTATCCTTAGTTTTGTAGAGTAAAGGGTAAAAAACGGAGCACTATCCAAAGACAAACATCACAAGGGGGCCCCAATACAATTTTTTTTTAAATCTCCTGGACATAAACGACAACAAAATGTGCACCACCTACACGTTTTGCGCTACAAGAGCACTTTATCAAGGTTTGCTATAAACAAGAACCAAAAAGTAACACAACGTGAGTGCTCATTTGCATGTCATTACCCAGAATCCCTGGCTTCAGTGGAAACATTATATGCTTAGAGATAATGCGAAAACATGTAAATATGCTCACAAGTGGTATTTGGTATTTTTATTTGCTATGCACTTTTTTTCTGATAGAATTTAGGCCTCGGGCATGGTCAGAGCTTAGGCGCTGACACGTACTGAGGCACGCTCATGCTTACCAGTGAGCCCCTGCAGCCGCAATGAGAGCGGCTTTAGCAGGGGCTCGCGCACGCTTCCGCAAGCGTGCGGAAGCGTGGGTCTTAAGAACATTTTAGATTCAAGTGCTCACGGAAGCGCAGGGCCGGTCACGTGAGCTGTTCACCAATGAGGGCGAACCAGCTCCGTGACGTCACTGGCCCGCCCCCCAACACGCCCCCTGACGGCGCGCTAACCAAGGCCAAGGAAAGCACCCACTTTCCCTCAGCCTCAGCGCGCCTCCGCACGGGCTGAGTCACCATGGACTCAGACTCAAAGTAGTTTGGTTCCATTAGCTATCTGTTGGATATTAGAAGGATCACATTCACTGCATACAAAGTAACACTATACACTTGTTTCTTAGTATGCTAGATCATACTATTTAACTAGACCTCAGTTGTATAAGTAGAATCAATTTTGGGTTAAGCTTCACTGCAATTGTTGTAAATCTCTTTTATTGATAGAGCCACCACAATGGAGTAAGATCTGCTACACAAAATAAAAAACATAAAAAAGTGAAAATCAATTAAAAGAAAAGAGTGCCTCCAGCACAATAGTCGAAAATCTCTCACAACTCAACATGGATACACATGTAAATATTAGTTAGCAATCTGGGCGCTTTAAAAATCTATGTTAATGAATTCAGTAAAAAACAGCCATACTACTGATGTTTCTATCCTTGAATCAGACCTTCAGGAGGACAAAGGAATCTGGAACCACAGCTGCATTAAATTTGAACACCTTAAGTCTATATCTGCGTTGCCCCAAAGGCGAGCAGCCTTTGGTGCAGCTAAAGGGTGTGAGTCATTTGCTGCCGTTCGCTGATATTTAATGATGCTGCTCTATTTCAATCTTAAACTCACCAGCCCTTTTATCCCCTGCACCCAATTTTACAACTCAAACTATCCATGAAATAGCTGTGAATTGACTATATAACTCTGTTCGTTTAATGTAACCATGTATTGTTATCATAGCTCTGTGCCCAGGACATACTTGAAAACGAGAGGTAACTCTCAATGTACTGTATTACTCTCTGGTAAAACATTTTATAAGTAAATTGATCAAGTCTGATTCTAGGACCAAAACATAGGTAGTATGGCAGTTTTTGTTTTACTGAATTCATTCAAATTGATTTTTTAAAGTGCCCAGATTGCTTGCTGGTATTTATCTACAGTATCAGTGATAGAACAGCTACAAAAAAAACAACTAAACAGGTGTAGCCCCTGTAAGAAATAGTGGGCTACCTATCCTTCTCCTACTGGAGTAAGCCCTGGTAAGGGCAGGCGCCAGTAGTAATCATGGGTTTTCCCCCCACCAAGCCCTGCCTTGAGTGATAGAGGTAGGCCCCTGACTCTGTGGCAGGCCTGAGACAAAGGGGAGGTCCTGCTGACATCATAAGGGGCAGGGCTGTATCTATTTAGTGGGCTGCTCCTGTGTGTGTCTGGGTCATTCTGTGTCATTCTGGTCAGTCTGTTGGAGAGTGGAGTCTGGTGGAGTTGTGAGAGTAGAGAGTGCTGGAACAGAGAGAGCATGGTCTGGGAGTTCAAGGAAATAGGAGAGAAGACACTCAGCCATACTGAGTAGAGCTGATAGCACTAAGTGCGGTGGACCAATGCCCCTCACCCTGTTGGTGGGGTGAGGGGGGAGATCTAACCTCACCCAGAGGGCCTATCCTTGGGTGGGGGTAGGGGTACTGAAGCCCCAAACAGCCCATCCTGCTAGGGTACAGCCTGGAGGAGAGGAGTGGAGGAATATACCTGTACATTTGGAAGCACTGCTGTACAGGAACTGCTGATGCTGCTGTGTGCTGTACCATTGGTAAAAGGACAATAAAGACATTGCTGCTTTTATACAAAAGACTGTGTGTGTGAGATTGGAATCTCTCACCCTGGGATCAGGGCTTTCTCTGGGAAGATTCCAACCTATCCCCTAGGTTTCGCCAGAGAATGGAGGCACTGCACCACCACCACTAAAGATGAAGGCATATACCCCAGAAGCCTGGTCCTGTCATCCCCCATACCAACGTGGGAGACTCAGGCTCTCCTGTTCCAAGCAGGTATGCACCACCATAGTACATGTATCCAGCCCTCACTACACCCTAGAGGTCCAATCTGCGACCGGGGGGGGGGGGAACATGGGCTACATTTGGAGGCGAGCTGCTGAGATACAGAACAGGACAGGCTTTCAGCAAGGCAGAGCGGGAAGAGTGAAGTGCACCTTCCGTGCAAGTACTGGAGAGAGTAGGGCATGTAATACCAGGGGTAGTCAGGGGAGCGTGGATTCCACACAGTACACCCTGGGTGCCCTAAGAGGGTGTTGTAAGATGGGTGTGGAGCTATTGCTGTTCTAGTCCCTTGAGGCAGATAGTGTGAGGCAACTGAGGGGGTTAGCCTGTTAACTTGTCCAGGGACCATGGCCCAGGGCCCGCACTATGAGTGGCCAAAAGTAGGAGACGCCCGTACTTAGGGAGATGCCCGGTACACTAGCCAGCACCCACATAAAACACACCACAGAGTACTTGCAGGAACCGTCAGCGAGTGTGGTGCACAGAGAGAGAGTTCTGCCTAGCCTGGGGTATGCCAGATCATATCAGTGGGTAAAGCAAAGAGAGAAAGCATGCAGAGAGCGTTCAGTGAGCAGTTGGAGTATAGTCAGTGTCTAGGAACGAGTTTTGCACTAGACACTGAGAATAGTGGTGATATACATTTGGCGGGCATCAAAGATGGCGGCCGTCCATACATGTGCTACGCGGAGCAAGAAAGAGTCCAAAATGGCGACAGCAGCGCCATCCACGGCCCAGCAGTTAGCAGCCGAACTAAAATGGCGACTCCCGCCAATCCTGAAGCGCGCACGTGAATCGTGCAAAGAGACTGTGAGAGAAAGGTGGAGGGAGATGCGCAGGGTTTTGGCTCCAAACCCAGATCCCCTGCAAAAGGAGCAGAGCGGCGCGAAATCCGAAAGCCCACCCACCTGCGCTGTGACTGGCCAACAGACAAGGCCACGTCACACTGAGAGAAGGAGTGCCCCTCCTCTTGTTTCCACCAGAGGGAGGGGGCACAAGGAGAGCCAATCAGGAGCGTCCTCCCCAGCGAAGGGAGGGACAGGAAGTGAGAGCGAGGAACTTCACTTTTGTCTGACATCCACAGAGAGAGGAGCTGAAACACTGTTCCACCCCTGAGCCAATAATGTCCTAGCTAAGCATGACCACGTTCCAGTTCCCAGGAGGCTTCCTGGTAGTGGAACTCGACGGCCGAGAGTAACTCTGGTGCCTGTGCACACATTGCAGGACACCCGGACCAGCCCCAAGCATGAAGACACGATGCCCCCAATGAAATACGTTCTACCTATGGCCTACCGAGCCATGGCCAATGATCAAGACCCCTCGAGGTGCCTCTCTGGGAACACTAACGGAGGTGGCGGAGACGACTGACGAGGCTGCCCTAGTTCCCTGCACCCCTGCCGAGGTGGGAACCAAGGCCCAGCCCACTACAGAGCCGAGCGGAGATCCGGCGGAGAAGAGCGCGACCGCAGTGGAGGTACCGGAGCGGGCCCATTTCATACCACTAACCACTGGCAGGGCCGCAAAAGACCCTGGTGACTCCCTAGTGGACGATCCAACCAAGTCATCTTCAGAGGTAGAGGATGGCGTCTCATCGGTGGCGATGCGTCTACCGGCAAACCACCCCAGCTGTAAGAAAGATGGCAGTCCACTTACCAGAGAGAGGGAGAAGACGAGTCCGGACACCTCCCGATGGCGAGCGCTGGTGCAGCCTGAGGCCCGTAGAAGTCCCACGGCCGTGGTGACTCCCAGTGCAGAGGCGGCGGAGATGGATCCAGAGGGACCCGAGTACATCAGCCTGCAGCAGAGAGGTAAGGAGACACCACTACCCCCTTACTCCCACCAGGCGAAGACGGACCCTGCAGAGGATGAGAAGGAGAGGCGTGCGGCCTACTTACCCGTCCACGGACCCGATGATCCTCCACCGCCCCTTCCGGTCCTCGACGCACTTCCAGTGCGTGACCACAGAGCAGATGGGCATTCCGCGGGCGGCAACGATGACATCACTTCCGGGTCCGACTGGAAAAGAGGCCCGGGAGCGCTGTTCTCCCCGCGGAGAGCAGCTATGGCCGCTGCCATGGCCATCCTGCATAGCCAAGGTCCTTCCAGAGGATCACGGGGCTCAGCGGAGAGAGCAAGCAAGAAACTGCCCACTAGTCATGGGATTACCCGCTTACTGGACATTGAGACGGACATTACCCCAGCCCCAGTCCCTAGCGCCATTACCCCGGCCACTGCCCCTGCCCTGTCACGAGTCATGACACCGGGACCTAGTGGGGATAGGACTTGGGATTTGGAACTAAGTGACGAGGGATCTGATGGGGAGGTACCATATGATACTGTGATACGTATGCCTAAACATGTACCTTTTTCTCCTGTTTCTAGAGGGAGGACCTGAGGGTCCCATACTACTGCGGAGGCAGGGCCGGTAAGCAAGGTGGTATCCAAAATGAATCCCACCAACTACATAAATGCCAAAGGTAGACGCAGCTGCTCGCGCTCTACGGAGGCGGGTACGTCCGGTGTCTCATCACAAGCTGAGTCAGAGACAGGTACTTCTAGCCCCATGTCAGAATACGAGCACCGAGACAAGTTGTGGGCACCCCTGTACACTGGGTACCACAGAGGTATGGACCGCACCAGGTTCCTGTTGATCAGGAACAACATAGTTGATCATTAGTGGGCGGTAGGTGTCTATACTCCCGAAGAGGTGGTGGATGAGTTGGATCACCGATTTCAGGAGATATAGCAAGGGATCATCATGTCTAAGGGGCCTAGTATATTGTACGATGACATTGCTCCTGTAGAATAGGAGTTTTGGGTACTGCCAAGCAGGGCGGGTCCTAAGAAACTGCCCAAATTAAGCAGAGCAGACAGAGCCATAGTGTTTAGGTGAAGGCACTCCCATGGGTACGAATACCCTTATGTGCCTGAACCCATAATGAGGGAAATAGAGGAGAACAGAGATAGTTGGCTCAGAGCGGCCGTATAAGAATATTTGAGGACAAGGTTTGGTAAGGCGGGTTACCACAATGAAGACTGTATCAGTGAGGTGGTCCAGGCCTGGAGTGTGGGGCGGTGCATATACATGCACAGCGTGATATACCGGCCAGAGTCTGGGTCGGTACAGCCCTACTATATTACCATAACTGACCATAATGGGAGGAAGGTACGAAAGCCTGACCTAAAACATTATCATTAGTGGTTCTCCCCATTGGGAGTGACTGTTACTGTTACGCCACCTGGTGGTTGGCTCAAGAAATAATATACATTGCAACGTGTTTGTTTCCCAGGTTTGTACTCCGCAGGACGGTGCTGCTAAAGTTAGGTCCAAGTGGGGACCATTTGATTCCACCAGAGGGAGAGTGTATCCCCTGTAAGAAATAGTGGGCTACCTATCCTTCTCCTACTGGAGTAAGCCTTGGTAAGGGCAGGCGCCAGTAGTAATCATGGGTTTTCCCCCCACCAAGCCCTGCCTTGAGTGATAGAGGTAGGCCCCTGACTCTGTGGCAGGCCTGAGACAAAGGGGAGGTCCTGCTGACATCATAAGGGGCAGGGCTGTATCTATTTAGTGGGCTGCTCCTGTGTGTGTCTGGGTCATTCTGTGTCATTCTGGTGTTGGAGAGTGGAGTCTGGTGGAGTTGTGAGAGTGGAGAGTGCTGGAACAGAGAGAGCATGGTCTGGGAGTTCAAGGAAACAGGAGAGAAGACACTCAGCCATACTGAGTAGAGCTGATAGCACTAAGTGCGGTGGACTAATGCCCCTCACCCTGCTGGTGGGGTGAGGGGGGAGATCTAACCTCACCCAGAGGGCCTACCCTTGGGTTGAGGTAGGGGTACTGAAGCCCCAAAAAGCCATCCTGCTAGGGTACAGCCTGGAGGAGAGGAGTAGAGGAATATACCTGTACATTTGGAAGCACTGCTGTACAGGAACTGCTGCTGCTGCTGCTGCTGCTGTGTGCTGTACCATTGGTAAAAGGACACTAAAGACATTGCTGCTTTTATACAAAAGACTGTGTGTGTGAGATTGGAATCTCTCGCCCTGGGATCAGGGCTTTCTCTGGGAGGATTCCAACCTATCCCCTAGGTTTCGCCAGAGAATGGAGGCGCTGCACCACCACCACTAAAGATGAAGGCATATACCCCAGTAGCCTGGTCCTGTCATCCCCCACACCAACGCAGGAGACCCAGGCCCTCCTGTTCCAAGCAGGTATGCACCACCATAGTACATGTATCCAGCCCTCACTATACCCTAGAGGTCCAATCTGCGACCGGGGGGGGGGGGGGGGAGAACATGGGCTACACAGGAATATTGTAATATAGTGTATACTGTACATATTACTCTATTTTTCATTTGTACTTTTAAGCTCAGACTAAATGCTCAAATGCTTATTAGTATCGCCATGCTAGAAGTAAATAGAGTAACATATTAATCTAGTGGTGGCTTTGTTAGTTGATTCTATTTAGGTATTTTACCTGTACAGTACAATTTTATGCTAAAAACATTGATCGGTATCACATATGACGTGAGATGCAAGGTGTCTAATGCACTATTGAAAATGCATCACTTACCCCTCTGCATTAGGATCCAGTATCTGGTATGAATGGATTGTTGCCCCAGTGGAAGGGAAGAGAATACAAGCTTTCTCTGTTCAGCTTTTTTGACATCATAGATGTTTATTATGAGTAAAGGCTAAATTTAAGTATGGATTATTTACTTTTGTCACAGGAGACGAAACGATTTACATCGGGATCGCAAACACTAGACAGAACAAGAGGGTTAAATAAAAATGTTTTAATTCAGTAGAAGCCAACAGGGAGCAACACAGATGCTAAATACGGTTACAATTTACCCAATTTATTTGGATTACGGGGCACTCATATCTTACTAGGTGCTGCCAGAACTATCTTACCTGAATGTCTCCACGATCTGCCCATCACATAGATGCCCGACCTCCATCCAGAAACATGGAAGTCTGGGTGCCTATCAAGAAAGATTTTCTCTGTGACACCAATTGGAGCTTGAGGGTTCGCTCGAGACAGACCAATCAGTAAAGGGGGAGGTGACCGCACTCTAGAACAGTCCCTGGGGTGTGTTTGCCATGTTAAATTAAATTAACAGATTATAATGGCCATGGTAATAAACTATGTTTTTTTATAAATAGTAAATAAGAAATATATGCTTTTTTTGTTTAATTTCCAGTAGTACCATGGAATTTATGTACTGTAAGTAAGAGAGAAATGTGTATTATTATTTTCCATCTTTTACGAATGTCTGAATTTTGTAAAATCTTTCAATAACTTCAGTATTTTAAATATGTTTTACCCCAGCCAAAATGTTCTATGTATAGTAAAATGCCAGGATGCACAAGAAATTTTAATCCAGTTTGTGGCACAGATGGAAGAACATATTCAAATGAATGCATGCTCTGTTATTTAACCAGGTACAGCTAAGCTTTTTTTATTCCTGAAATCTACCTTTCTTCAGGCATATACTGTATTAGGTTGTATCATTTTCATTGGCATGAATCCAATTTTAAATACAATATACCTTTCCAAGTGTACTCTTCAGAGCCATTAGATTCAAAATCCTTAATGATTTAGTTTACAATCCAAGGATACACTTAAACTAAAATATTCAGCTACTGTAAGTGCTTCACTTATGTTTTTCATTCACATTTTTGGGTAGTATTTTAGGAGGAGTGTATTGTAAAAATAGTCGTTTAGGTAACATTACATGCCATTCTCATGCACTTTATAAATCAACAAACAATAGTAATACTTTATATGAAGTTACACTAAACTGTACCTTTTTGCAGCTGAATTACTGAACATTAAGCAAGTATGCACATTTAGAAAATGAAAGATTACTATATGCTAACATTTTTTAACATTAGTGCTTCCAGACAAACACTTACAGGTTAGGACCATATTCCATATAATCCAAAAAGGCACCTTCGGCAGCTTGTTTAAAGAAAAAAACTGAAAAACTACACAAGCCCTCTTAATTTTCTATTAAGTAAGGAAATAACTGAAACAGGCCAGAAACCAAAATTTTAAATGGATTTGTGCACGACTTTGCTAAACTCTCTCTTTACCCTTTATTCTATTTACTCTGATAACAGTCTACCGGGTAAAATATCGTCAAAATTATCCAATTTTATTTGGCTGGTGAAATAAGCACAAATGTCTTTACAAAATACAAAATGCGAAACAAGAGGCAAAATTAACTCAGACTGTGGTCTGGAAACCTAACCAATTATAAAGAATATTGACTCTTAGTTAACTCTTTTTTTTATCTTGATGCTGACAGACCCAGTTAAGTAGGAGTTTGTGGAAGGAGTTAGGAGTCAGTACAATATAATATTTCTAAAGGCTCGACAATAAATAATTAATGCCTCAGTATATAATTTATTCTTCCTCATAAGCAGGGAAACCGCAGGATGGAAAAACTGTTTACAAAGAAATATCTGAACGCAATCAAAATATTCATTACTATAGGATTCTCATCGTGTATTTGGAAAACACATCCTTATCAATATTATAATTTCAATAGTTCACTACAGTTTCTTTTTCTTCTCTGCCTATCAAACTAGTTTGTCCTATTACTGAATAATTAGTTTCTGCCTCCTCATTGTCACGTCAAACTACAATATAATTCTTATATTGACCTTGGTTTTACCAGTTTCCCAGCTCTGTCCTAACCGTATCACCTTAGTTTTACATTCCAATCGTCCTACTGAAATATATTGCAGATGTGAGGGGTCCTATAAAAATATTAGATTACTAAAGTGTAAGCTCTCCTGCATCTTTCTAATACTGAGCCAAAGCATTCACTGCAATAATAAAGAATAGCACCATAGATATAAGTAAGATATTGATAATGCGTTCAGTCAGTTATCACTCCTATACACAAAGAGTACTTACAATGTTTCATCACAATAGCTTCCTGAAGCAAATACTGTATGAGTTGATCCAAGCAAAAAGGAACATTAGCCCACTGATTGTATTTAAACATTTATTATAAAACATAGGATATATTTATTAAAAAATTACAATGGTTCTTCACACATTTAGTTGTTCATTTTACAACTAGCAGAAAAATACCAAAATTGAATGAACTTACAAGCATTTCAGATATATTGAATGCTTTTTAAGCCACAAATGAACACTATTTACTTAGGGGGGGGGGGGGGGGGGGGGGGGCATGTCGTAATATGGTCTGATCAGGTGGCTGGTTCTGTACCCCCAATAAATATATACATTTTTTACTTTTTAATGAAAGTTTAATTTTAAATATTAACAAAACAAATCTATAAATTTTATTTTAATAAGTAAACTTCTATTAAATTCAGAACAACTTAAACTTATAACTTAACCCTATCAACTTATTACTCCCATCTTAATACGCTATCTCAGTGTCCATTATCAGTTCTGTGCATTGATGACAATCCTGCTGTTTCTATCCTCTGCCTCGGTTCATATACTGTAATTCTACCTCTGTGCACAGGGCTCTTTGTCTCTCATTGTTCATGCTTGCTAGTTTTAGTTGTTTAGCCTTTTTAATCGTCATCATCCAACTTTTATTTGTACAGTATACTGTTATTATTCTCCTCTTTGCTGCTGCTCTCTCTCTGCTGAGCTTTCCCATCAACTGACAATCTCCACATTCAAATTCCAACAGCCACTTTTCTGCTGCAAACTGCCATAGAACCCCGCACTGGCGGTACCTCTGCAGGTTCCATGTGCAGCAGCTCAGCGCTTGCAAAGTCTATTACAGTACCTTTCAATCCTTGCTTATTGAAACAGTGTCAGTTTGACCCCTTTTACACAAGCTGTTTGTTTAGTGACCATGTACATTTTTATACTATGACTTCTTTGTAGTACTTATTGAAGTAGGTGTGTTTTAAAAGGATGCAGGCACAAAATGGCAAACATTCTAACACCTTTTTTTTTATTATTTACAGAGACAGTGGGCTGAAGGTTGAGATTAAATGGAATGGTGAATGCTAATGCAGCGGTTTTAAACTGTGGGAAAATCAAGATGTTGACCCTTTTCAGATAATGCTCATCTCATTTAACTGCATAGACATTAACTAAAAAATATAAATTTCTTGTTAACATCTCGATGGACAAACATAATAAAATATGCAGATGTAATACTAAAATCCGTGTTGTTAGTTGATATAAGTATGATTCTTTAGCAATAGTATCAATGATATTCAATTGTTGTAATAAATGCATGATTACCAATTTGAAAAATATTATCACAATTAAAATAAAAAACATGCTTTGCTGTGGAATAGATAGCAGCCATAAATATTGCAAACGCTAGTAGACTTTAAGCACCTTTGATGTATGAATTTTCAAAGGCAAATAACTAATGCATTCTTTAAACGCAGCATTTTTTAGGGTGACTTGAAAGTCATCATACTGGAGACTGTATCAAGCGAACTTCAAAACCTGAGAAATTCAAGTTTTTTATGATTTGGATCTGTTATCTGTATAGCTTATGGTCCATCTCACAGTACACCTGCTGAATTAAAAAAACAAAAAAAAACAACTGATGTCGAACAAAACCAGGCAAAATATTTTGGCACACTGATGCTAAAAGATCTGCAAATATCCTCTAGCATCAATTAAATAGAAAACACTATTGTTTAATGGAGCAATGCATGGATTGAAGCAGTGGGTCTCCAGACCGAAATCCATTAATTTCAGAACCGGGAACTTCCCTGCTTTTAGAGATACTTACCTCTGAAGGGGGTTCCAGTATCTCGCTTCAGTTTTCTGCAGTTTAAAGCTACTGCATTAAATGGGCCAAAAGGAAGCCATACAAGGTGACGTCACCTGTGAGCTTTGAAAATCAGCCATAATGTTAACCCTGGAGTGACTAGTGGAAACCACTATGAAGTTAAGTACCTCTGGAAGCAGGGGTCCCGGGAGCTGAAATGAATGGGGTTCAGCTCTGGTGACACCCTGCTTCAATCCTGGGTAAAAATTAAAACATGGATCATTGGGGTCACTAGCCGAGGTTGAGGGTTGGAGAGAGATAAGGTTGGTAGTAGACAATAACCAAGGTCCAGGTCAGAAACTGCAAGACAAGACAAGCAGTACATCAAAAGTTAAAGACTATTATGCTCAGCCGATTTGCAGAGGCAATCACTGAGCCTATAAAGGAGGAACAGACAATAGATGAACGACCGGACAGTAGAAACTGATACTAGAGTAAGGACACTGTTGCTGCGCGGGGTCTGCACAGCAGGCACTAATGAACCACCAGCTGTACCAATGTCCTGATCCTGATATCTCAGGGGCAGAGCCTGCCCCAGTCTTCACAGTACCCCCCCTTCATGGGCAACCAGGAAAGGTTTTGAGTGGTATCTCAGGTGGAATGCCCGAACTAGACGAGGAGTGTGAAGTTGACCTTTGGAGATTCAGGAAATTTCCTCAGGACCAAAGCCCTTCTAATGGACTAGGCACTGGATTGTACCTATGGACACCCTGGATTTCAGGATCATCTGAACTTCGAACTCCTGTTTCCCTTCCACTAGACATGGATCCTGTACAAAGGATTTTAGTAGGAACATATGGAATACAGACGGAATCTTGATGGAGGCTGGGAGGCATAGCCTGTATGCCACCGGATTGACCCTCTCAATGATAGGGAAAGGGTCAATAAATCTGGGAGATAGCTTCACCATAGGTGCCTTTAACCTGATGTTTTGGTAGAAAGACATACCTTGTCCCAAGGATGATATTCTGGTATCTCCCGACGATGCCTGTCTGTCTACCTCTTTTGCGTGGTCACCGCTTTCTGAAGATTTGCAGCGCTACACGTAAAGAAAAATCCGCACTGCTGGTGTTAACCTGTGAGGTGCTGACTGGATGGAGACGTGATAGTATCAATTTAAAGAAAAAGAACCCAGTCTTGTAGCACTCATTCACAACAAATGTATAGTGATAAATTTAAAATACTTTATTAATAACTATGAATAAAAAATAGGGTGTTAAAACGTAATTAAATGCTATATTGAACAGCACGTGACTGTATCCTTTAGTGACCCACCTTGGTCTAGGTGGGAAGATATGGTATGATCCCTGATAGATACTCGGGATCAGATGCTAAAAGTTATAGCTACCTAAAATATAGGAGAGGAGCCAGAGAGAGCCCATCGAAGGACTGTCTCTATGTGAGTGTAAGAGTAAACAACACTGTATGGTGCTCTAGCATAGACCTGACCACTTGCTGGGTAATTACATATTAGGACATAATTCCATATCCTTGAAGTGTCCCACGTTTAAATGAACCCTCTATTCATGTCACACCATTTCCATTGCATCAATAAGCTGGAAGAGCAACATCTCTTGATTGATGAATACTCACACTTGCTTGTGTCCAGTCTCATACATTGAATAGGATTTCTGTGGTGTAAAAGGAGCAAATCACTCACTGTTTGTAGAAGGGTCTTCTGTGGGTCTTTTCTTCCATGGATGTGTGCTGCCTGTTCTCCAGAATATTCACAGGTTCTGCAGGGAGAGATGGAGCACTACAGGAAAAACTGCTAGAGAGTGTGTTCCCAATAAAAAGGTTTATTGGATCAGAGCATAGTACACAAAAAATGAGCCCTAGGGCCCCCACCAACGCGTTTCGAGCTTCCACTCTTTCTCAAGGTGCATACCCTCTGGCAAATCCCCTTACCTGATATAGGTTCATTTTCCCGCCTTTCCTCGACACTAACCCGTCGCTCAGTAGCGTCACGAGGAGCGCGCCATGTTGCCATGTGAGTGTATCTAGGCGTGTAGTGCGCTCTAAATGGATACACTCATAATGTGGCATATAATGCTCTAGGTTAGACCTTTAAGTATCTACCCCAGATAGAGATTGCACTGGTTGCTATATTAGTTCACCAGCGCT
This sequence comes from Ascaphus truei, assembly GCA_036426205.1. Taxonomy (NCBI): domain Eukaryota; kingdom Metazoa; phylum Chordata; class Amphibia; order Anura; family Ascaphidae; genus Ascaphus; species Ascaphus truei. The sequence goes on along the minus strand of WSYH01000378.1, from coordinate 68,617 downwards.
GTCAGAGCTAGATCTCTATTGAGGACACATATTGCCCATACTCGTGAGTGCAAACTATTGGGCAGGCACTCAAGTGTGGTATAATGTCAGCAAGCTGGGGGATCTAAAAGAGATTACCACAACACCTTAGAGGTAGTGTGAACCCAAATATGCACTCCCTCGTTCCTATCAGTAAGGAAACTGGTGATATCTGCTGTTTGTAAAGGTGTTCGTGCATAGCACCTTTCAGTTTTGGCAGAATAATATCTTAGCAGCCACACACACACTCTGCGCACACAGGTAATCACCTTTAACATAACAGGGTGATATCATGCGCAGAAGGTGGAGGCTAGTGTGAAAGCAACCTCCACAGTGTTGCGTGGGTGAGTATGTTGGTAGCGCTAACTGATAGGGCTAATATATGCACTCGAACAGCTGAGAAGCTACTCAGCAGGTTGGGGATAGATGCACTTGCCAACAAATTCAGCTAGTACTGGAGTAGGGTACACAGGGGGTTAATAGTAGAATGAGGTCAATGCCCCAAAACACCCCACCCCCCCTCCTCAGAGTATCAAGCAATTATATGCGCAGAGTTGTAAAGTGGGCAGCCGGTCTAACTAGTAATCGCATAGTCCCCTACATCAGCACTGATCCTGGTTATATCAGTGCCGATTTGCTCGAGGACATACCTGTCTGTCAGGTGAGCAGATCAAAGACTCCTTGAAACATAGAGGGTCCCGCGATAATGGTATATAGCGCGATCCCAAATTAAACATGCACATCAGGGGAAGCTTAAATGCATTGACGCGGATCGTTATCCTTAAACTGTAATGTTTAAATAAACAAGCTTCCTGCGTGTGCAGGGAGAGAATTGCCGACGCGCGCGTTTCACATGTTGAAACGCTTCTTCAGGGCACGTAGGGGGAGGTCCCTGCATGTGGAGGTAAGTTTTTATAGTCAACGTGAAAATTCCTGTTGGCTCACTTAACCCCTTCATTACTGGTGCATGACAGATGTAATATTCCACTTCTAGAAGTGCACTCTTTGTGGTATGCAGACATGTAACTGCCTTGTTGCCAGATTCAATGTGTCCATAAACTGTTGCAAATATATCAGACTAACTGCAAAAGTATTCTGGGCTGAATAACTATGGCTGTGATGATGTTTGTATATGTGATGATTTAATGTCATAAATGCTCACATAGGCTATGGGGTATTGTGTTTTGTCAAATTTAATATTCATTGAGATTTGTGATGGTTAGTCACTGATGGTGATATAAGGTATATCTTATTGTCCTAGATTATACCTATTGTAAATACACTGTTTTCCATTGATTTGATTGTGAAAGAAAATAAATGAAATAAATATATTGAAAATATATAAAACACACTTTGTCATTTTTTCATCATTTTGTTTATACTTGATTTTGGTAATATGGTAAATTATTTGAATGTAGGTATGGACGGCTGCTCTAATCCGAGATTTATAATGTATTAGGTACGTTATTGAATACGTGGGAGTTTATCCATACATATATCCCTTCTGGGGAGGGGGGGGGGTGATTGTTGTGGATAAATATGTACTGGGATTATGGATTATATGAATTTATATGAATGGGCTGAAAACAAAGCCCTCATTCAGTCCCCATGGGCTCAATGTTCCCAAGGTATATATCCACCTTGATTCAATCTTCAATAATTCATTGTCCCAGTCCCCACATCTAATTCCTGGAGAAAATTGATGTATCCCCATAAAGGTTATAGCTTTTGGGTCTCCCGGTTGACACGTGTTTGCATGGGTAGCCACTGGAGTGTCCAGTTTGTTTCGGATTGAGCCCACATGTTCCAGTATCCGTATCTTTAGGGGACGATGGGTCTTTCCCACGTACTTTTTCCCACATTTGCATGTTCCCATGTAAATTACTCCCAGTGTATTGCAATTTATGAATTTGCATATAGTATAATGTTTCTTATTGTTGTGGTTACTGAATGTTTTTGAAACTGTCATGTACTGGCAAGCCTTACATCTTTGGCAATGGTAGTTTCAATTTACACGAGGTGGTAGCCATGTGGCCCTTGGTGTTGCCACATTGTAGTTGCTATGGACCAGATGATCTCTCAAATTCTTGGCCCGTCTACTGACCATTGCTGGAAAACATGGTATGGAGTCACGTAGATCTTCGTCCGCCCTGAGTATGTGCCAGTGTTTCTGTAAGACTTCCCTGGCCACCCTCCATTGTTTATTGAAGGTGCCTATGAATCTAACTGTTCTTTGTTATGGCTGCGTTCTCTTATCCATGACCAGTTCTGATCTTGCTTTCTGCTTTGCCCATTTGTATGCTCTTTTTATAGTTGTTTGACTATATCCCCTTGCGGTAAATCTGTCCTTCATGTCCTTTGCCTTTTCTTCAAAGTCTTCGTCCTTACTGCAATTTCTCCTTAAGCGAAGAAATTGCCCCACCGGTATTCCCTTAATCAGTGATTTTGGGTGATGGCTACTGGCTAGGAGTATGCTGTTGGTGGCTGTCTTTTTGCGATATTGTTGTTTCCAGATTGCCATTATCATCCTTTGTGATCAGTAGATCAAAGAAGCAGATTTGTTTTGGACTGTATTCAAGAGTCAGGCGGAGGTTGAGGTCATTTTTGTTGAGAATTTCAATAAAGTGTTTTAACAGTTCCTCAGTCCCCTGCCACACTATCAGCACATCGTCAATAAAGCGCAGCCACATTTCCGTATGCAGCTGCTGATGAGGGAAGAGAAGAGGGATGGAAACTATATTTAGAGAAGTACCGGAAGTCCTGTGATGACTCGTTCCACATGTTGTTATGGGAGAATTCTGCCCATGGCCGGAGATTTGACCAGTTGGCTTGCATTTCGGAGATGAAACACCAGATATATTGTTCCAAGGACTGGTTAGTCCACTCTGTTTGTCCATTGTATGGGGGTGATAGGCGGATGAAAAGTGTAACGACACTCCAAGTTACTGCCAAAAATCCCACCTGTATTTGGAAATGAATTGATATCCCCGATCCAACATGGTGATTTGAGGAGCTCTATGCAGTCTGAATATTTCCCTGATGAACACTTTGGAAGTTTAGCAGCGTTATGTAATCCTTTCAGAGAAATGAACCCATTCGGAGAACCAATCCACGACCACCAGGATCTGGTTATACCCTTAGATAAGGGAAGTTTACCCACAAGTCCAAGGAAATGTGAGTCCATGGCCAAACTGGGATCAGGAGAGGTGGTAATAACCCCGTAGGACAATTCCTGGGTGTTTATTGTCCGAGCGCAGACAGGACATGTGGCCACGAAGATCTCAATATCCTTCCGAATCCTGGGTCACCAGAAATTCCGTTCCAGTAGTTCAACGGTTCTCCTTTCTCCAGGAAGACTAGAACTTTGGGAACTATGGCCCCACTCCAAGCCCTTTCGTTGAAAGGCTGGCGAGACAATAAGGCATCCTTCTAGAACCTCAAGGTCATCAGGAATTGGGATGGTACTGAATGATGTCTTCCAGGGAGTCAAAGTTAGCCGCTGATATGATGCGCGAAGGAGGAAGAACTGGTTCCTCGCAGTCCTCTGCAATGTCGTCAACCAGGAATTGATGAGAGAGTGTCTGCCTTCACAGTCTTGGAACCTGGCTGGTAAGAAATAAAGTTAAATCGAGAAAAGAATAATGACCACCGCACTTGTTGTTACTCCAATCGGCTGGCGCCCTTGATGAACAAGAGGTTTTTGTGGTCCATCATTATAGTGACTGGATTTTTGTTACCCTCCAGCAAGTGTCTCCATTCTTGTAAGGAGTAAAATAGATGATATCCCTGAACCAGGAGCACCGGTCATTGCAAGTATTTTGATTCAATTCATTGTGATATGCAGCTTTTCCTAGCATTACATTACATTCTTGTAAGACCATTTTTATGGTCAAGAGTTCTTGGTTACCCATGTCATAGTTCCATTCAGCTGGAGAGAATCTTTTGGAGAAGAATGCACAAGGGTACAAGTTGACTTTTGAGTCTTTCCGCTGGGATAGCAGCGCTCCTGCCCGACATCCGATGCGTCTGCCTCCAGGGTGAAGGGTAAAGCAGGATCTGGGTGCACTATAACTGGTCACAAATAATAGTGATACATTCTTCTGAGAAGAATGAAACCAGTTAAAATAAAATAATGCAATTTTAATTTAATCCTACCCCTTGAAGAAACGTACCTGTTACGCGAAATGATCGTCACGCTTGCTAATGTTGTGACGATGTCATCCAGTGGGGACTGATACTGACACCGACCAAGCATGCTGCATGCTGAATACGGTTGTATAGCGATAACACATTTCTATACTCTAATGTATATTGCATAATACAGTATATACTTTTTCTGGTATTGTACTAGGCATCTGTGCATTACTTTTAACTGAATACAAGAGTACTGTATGCATCAATAAACAAGCAGTGCCATTTAAGCTACTTTTACTAAGAGAAACAAATGTAACATTCTATATGTGTTCCAAACATACAGTACTCAAGCAGCTAGTGAAATAGATAATACATTATAGTATATACAACTAACTGGCAACTGTATATTTATTCAAGAGTCTATACATACCAAGCAGCTTCTGATGTGGTAACAACGTATGGTATATTTAACAAACTAACCACAGCGTATCCATTACGGATAGTATACATAGAGAACGCTTGTGACTTAAATAATCTTTTTTTTTTTAATCCGGTGTCATTTTGGGAGAAATTTGGGGACCAGAATGCCATAGAATACTACTTTGCATCGGTTTATATTTTCCAAAGCCCTGACCTCAAAGTATCATACCTCACCATTGAGTATTTTATTTTATTCATTATCACTGTATATATCTATTTGTGCACATAGAAGATTTATAGATTGATTAAATTGTTATTATTTAATTTTAACTGGCATCATCCTTCTCAGAAGAATGTATCACTATTACTTATGATCATTTATCCGATTTAAAAATATTTAATCTTTCATATATATATTGATATTATATGGTTGAGTGCAACAATAGGAGATTCTTTGTGCTGATCATCTCTTGATTATTTTTTTTGTATACTGCTATTTCCATTCTCCATGCACCCCATTATTTCACAATACTAATTATCTTAGCGTATTAAGGTAGAGCGGTTGATATCTCTCTTTTTTGCAATTTGCACTAGAACTGGGGCTGAAATGAAGGCTGTTTTTAGTCTGACAAATGCCTCCACTGCCTAAGCAGAACATTAAGAAGGATCCTCCCCTTTCTTGGTTAATGTGGTGATAGGTGCCAAGACGGATGAAAAGTTCTGGATAAATCAGCGGCAATAATTTGCAAATTCAAGAAACCACTGAACAGCTTTCAGACTGAGGGGACATGGCCACTCCAAAACGGCTTTGATTTTGGATGGCCCCATGGCTAATCCATTAGCCGAAATGATGTATCCCAAAAATGAGGTCATGGACTGGTGGAATTGGCATTTCTCCAGTTTAGCAAATAGTGGATTCTCCTGCAATTAATTTAGGACCTCCATTACATGGCCTGAATATTCCTGTGCCGATTTTGAAAAAATCAGGATATTGTCCAAGTATACGATTACAGGGGAGTCGGGGCCTAGCTGGGGCCTAATAGGGGGTCTCTAGACACCCTGCACATACAACCTCACCCTTCTGTGTCCCAGCTTCGATTGGTGTGCTCCTCAGTGCACCAAATATAACAATGTGAGAGCAGGGGATCCTCGCAGCCCTATTGGCTGACAGCCATCTGACCGACAGCCCTATGGCCTTTGCAGCCTTTGCGGAGCACCTTCCATAAGATGGCCTCTCCCTAATGGCCACCGCAACTTGGGGCATCACTGCACATACGTGAGCCATCTGTGCATGCGCACACATATTCAAGATGGCTTCATGCGAAGGGAGCCGCCGGGGACCTCCAGCAATCCGGTTGCCCCTCTAACGGCCGCAGCGCCCCAGCATGCTCCCAGCACCCACCAGATGCAAAAAACAAAAAACAAAAGAACAAGGCGCACAACGCACATAGTGTATTAAAGGGTTCGGAAGGCTGTTTTCCATTCGTCACCAGGTCGAATGCGGACCAAATTATACGCTCCTCTGAGATCTAATTTGGTGAAGATTTTGGCTGACCGAATTCTTTCCAATAGTTCAGGAATCAGAGGTAATGGGTACCTGTTCTTCACCGTAATCTTATTTAGTTCCCGATAGTCAATGCAGGGGCGTAGAGAACCGTCTTTCTTTCCCACGAAGAAGAGCGCAGCGCCTGCTGGAGAAGTAGAGGGTCGGATAAAACCCTTTGATAGGTTCTCTTGTAGGTAGTCATTGAGGACCTTCAATTCCGGTTCTGAGTGGGAATAGATTCTTCCAAACGGAATGGCAGCACCCGGTAATAATTCAATGGGACAGTCATAAGAGCGATGTGGGGGAAGCGTATCCGCGTTCTTCTTGTCACACACATCTAAAAACTCAGAGTAAGGAGCCGGCAGAAGATTTTCTTGAGACGAGGAAATCTTATGTATTCTTACACACTCTGGTATAGGAGTTTTAGGTAGACAGGCTAGCTGACAGTGCTCCAAGGGAAACGTGAGGGTCTTTGTCTTCCAGTCAATTAGTGGGTTATGGATCATGAGCCATGGAATTCCCAGAATCACTGGAAACAAAGGTGATGGAATGAGACCAAAATAAATCTTCTCCTGGTGATTGGGCTCCATGATTAGTGTTAAGTTACTGGTTTCATCGGTAACAGGTCTAGAGCTCAAGGGAGAACCGTCAACGACTTCCATCCTTTCTGGCGATTCCTTGGCTACAAATGATACCGAATTGTTCTTGGTGAATTCTATGTCCATAAAATTCCCTGCCGCCCCTGAGTCGACCATTACTGTGGTTGAAAAACGATGTGTTCCTTCCTCGATTATAATAGGAACCAGGAGGTGAGGGTGTCGCGAAGGAGGGTTATCTTTCCCTTGAGAAGCAGAGAAAACAGTCTTTGAAATAGCGTGCAGCTGATTACTCCTACGGCTCTGGAAAGAAGACCGCCTGGACTTGTTTGGGCAATCAGCAAGATAGTGCCCATCATTTCCGCAATATACTGTAAACAGAGATCTTATGTTCGGCGTCTATTCCTATCCCCGGTTGAGATGGGTCCCCGCAGTGTATTTACTTGCATCGGCTCCTCCTCAGTCTCCCTAGAACGTCTGTGGGTACTGACATCTATAAACCCGGGGTTGCTTGGCATGAACCCCTGTCTCTCCAATCGTCTTTCCGTAAGCCTGCGATCAATTTGGATGCATAAACTGACAAAGTCCTGAAATCTCTCTGGGGGCTCCACCCGGGCTAGTTCATCTTTAACTTGCTCCGAGGACCCTGCCGAAAATGATATTTCTGCGCGGCCTCATTCCAATCAGTATCGTTAACTCATCTGAGGAATTCAGCGGCGTATTCAGCTGCAGAGCGTCTTCCTTGACGAAGATTGTTCAGAGTTGCCTCAGCGGTTGCACTACAATTTGGGTCATCAAAAATAAGACTCATGGCATCGATGAACTCCTCCAGGTCCCTTAGTAGTGGGCTATCTTGTTCTAACATAGGGGAGACCCAAGCAAGGGCTTCATCCTTGAGCAGGGTTATGATCAGTCCAACCTGGGCTTCTTCGGTATGATAAATGATGCCTGAAGCTTGAACACAAGTCTGCATTGATTAAGGAAATTCCGGAAAGATTGTTTTTTCCCCCCAAATTTTTCCGGAAGGGATATACGGGGTGCGGTTTGCACAGGCACAGTGTTTTGACCAGACAAGGTGATTAAGGCTGCACGTAGTTCACGATTCTCAGCTTCCGCGGTGGCGGCTTGTTCTTCCAAGCGGCCAAGATGATTAAACACGTGTCTTTGTTGTTCCTGGTAACCAACAATGATATGTTTTAAGTCATGGAGTATCCGAGCCTGAGCCGGGTCGGTTCCAGCGGAATCCATGGTAGGGCCTGTTCATTCTGTCAAGGATTGGACTTCGGCTGAAGTGGATCCCAGTGGCAGGAACAGCAGGGAGCGAAGTAGGGGTCACAAGCAGAGATCAGAGGCAGGCGGCAGGTAGCGAAGTCAGGAAAAAAACAGGGGTCCAAGGCAGGCGGCAGGTAGCGAAGTCAGGAAACAAGCAGGGGTCCAAGGCAGACAGCAGGTAGCGAAGTCAGGAAACAAGCAGAGGTCGGCAATGAGGAAACTGGAACAGGATGATAGCAATAGCTAGGACAGCAGTAAACACAGGAATCTTGCAGGAGCTAGGAACCAGTATAAACAGGCAAAGGAGGATCAGGAAAGGGAGGTTTATATAGGCAGGCTGAGAGGTGGAGCACAGGTGCAGAGGTGTCAGGTATCAGAGTCTGGAATGTTCCTTAGTTTAGCAGCAGCAATCCCGGTGGACAAGTATAGGTACTGCAGGCTAGAACAAGACATTGAGAGTGGCAGCAGTCCCGGTGGCCAAGCATGGGTACAGCAGGCTAGAGAATATGACACAGCGTGGGAACCGGGTGTCGGAGGTCAGTTTGCCACTAGCTCATTTATTTCTGGTGGAGCGTTGATGCACCGCTCTTTTTGTGGTGTCTGCAGGGCCGCCATCTGCGTCCCCTCCTTGCATGGCTGTCTGTGTTGAGTTAGGCAGCCATGCAGCTGGGGGAGATAGGCCCAGCGCTCGGGCGAAAGGGAGCATATCCTCTGGCCATTGGATGGTGAGAAACTTGCCTCCATTATTTGCGGTAAGTTTAAATGGGAAGCCCCACCTGTATTTCACCTCATTTTCATGGAGAAACACAGTGAGGGGCTTCATCTCCCTTCTCCGGTTGACCGTGATGCAAGATAGATCGTTGAATATCTGTATGGCCTCTTCTTGGAAGGTAATTGATGAGCAGCTTCTGCATGCTATGATGATCTTCTTTTTCGTCGTGTAGCTGTGCATTCTGACTATTATGTCACGTCTTCGGCCTGGATCTTCCGATCGCGGGCCCAGGGTTCTGTGGGCTCTGTCAATTTCGAGATCTTTTTCTATAGACGCAAATATAGATGTGAAGAGTTCCATGAGGTAAGGTCTGATTTGACCCGGGAGAACCGTTTCAGGGACATTGCGGATGCGCAAGTTCTGCCTCCTGTCCCGGTTCTCCTGGTCCTCTTGGCCCTCTTTTAGCAATAGGATTTCCTCTCCAAGGCTGACGATTTCCTCCTCGGCCTCCATCTGTCGTGCGAGGGATTCTGCCAGCTTTCCCTCCAAGCCTGTTGTGCGTTCCGTGAGGCCCTGCATGTCTTGTTTTAGCTCCGCTGCCACTGCCCTGAGATCCGCTTGAAGTGAGGCCTGTAATTTCGTGTGCATGGACGCCATTAGGTCCTCCATGTAGGCTCTGGTTACAGATTCCTCCGGTGCAGCTGTCTCTTTGGGCCGTGTTAATTTGCTCTGCGGGGCCTGTGGGCCGCGTGCTCCGGCGCGATCTTGGGCTTCTGCAGAGTCCTCTGGGCTTTTCTGCGGGGGTGAAAAATACTTGGTAACCCCTTGATTTGCTACTTTTTTCTGTTGTTTGGACATTCTCTCTGTGTTTCTCTTGCTGGGGAGCCGAAATTCGGTCGGGGAATGTTGGCGGGAGAGCATTATATTTATGTTTTATTCTGTTGGGTCCGCGGAGCTCTTTCCCTACATCACCATACCTGATGACATAACCGGAAACCCCTCTTTAAAACATTTTTAATGGGGCAAAGTCATTTAATCTTGTCAGTGTCTGCTGTGTCACTCTTCTGCCTGCGAGCCACTTTATTGCATCTATGCTTGGGTTTTCAGGGGTTATGCGGACATTGCCTAGTGGCCGGGGCATGTGTAACTGCTTTTGTTTTTTATTCTCCTGCCTCAGCAGCCCCTGGGCTAGGATTAGGCGGATTTTTTATGTTGTGGTGTTTATTTATTTATTTATGTTCCTGGGGGGAGATGTGCCTTTAAATCCAACCTGCGGTGGCCATCTTGGATTTGGCCGACACGCAGGCTGAAACGCAGGGAGCCAGAAAGCTCAGATCCAGGCAGCAGCTGTTCTCAGCCCCTCTCCTCGCAGCGACGGTGCAGACAGGTGGAAGGCAGCACAGAAAGGTAGGGGGGGATAGCGGGAAGGCGCGCAGATCGAGCTTACTGCCGTCTGGGAGAGGTAAGCGCGGCGTGCAGCTACAGCGCCATGGCGGCCATTTTGGTTAGCCTCCAGCCACACCAGAGCCCCGCGCCACCACCGCAGGCCCCACCAGCAGCCTCAGTCCCCACCCCCTCACAGTGTGGACGCCGGGAGGTGACCTCTTGGGATTTTTATTGAGCCAGGCAGCTTACCCCCACTCGTTTGCTGTTCTAGATGGGTTGCCCTCTACTTCGGTTCCCCACTTCTCGGCCTTCTGTGGGTATCAGCACTAGGCAGCCATTTTGCAAGTCACGGCTGTACTTGCGGGGCTCTCTCTTATTTGCCAGCAAACATCAATTTGACCCTGGATCAATTACTGTGGGTCCTACTCTTAGGGAGAGTGGGTTTTCCTCCACTTGTAAATATATTTTTAGGGGTTTTTCCCTCGCTTTTTCTCCCTTTAAGTTCGCTTTTTTGGAACTTTTATGTCTTGGCCACGCCCCCCCCCCCCTGTTCTCCTCTTTGATCCCACATCTCTATGCAGATATCCTGGCTACTTATTGGAATAGAGTGTAGATTGCAGGGAGATCCTGTAGAAAAAATGAATGAAGGGCACAAACTCCGGCTAAAACTGAAGGTGATTTATTGGAAAATGCACAGGGACGAAACAAAGCCCACACACCGACATGTTTCGTCACGGGACTTATCAAGGTGTATCACATCAATATAATCCTTACTTTAATACTCCGTTTCGCGCCAAAAACCAATTGAGACACTGCGCATGCGCGCCGGCGAGCGGTCGCATCTCCGTGACATCGCCTCCCCTCTGGTACCAGTCATGAGTCAGAGACCCACGTCACTGGGTATGCGTCTGCTTCCACCCTGGAACGATGCCAGAGCTGTGCTCCATTGCGGAGGCGGGAAAGGGGGATGAAAGTTACATTTTTTTACATTTTTTTACACTCAACAACTTTATTAATGTTAAAAAAAGGACAAACATATTTCGCCATAGCTAAACTTTGCAGAAAAAAACGGTGCTAGTCTAGTTTAGGGTTACATTAAAAAACAGACAATAAACACATTGAATAACCTTTGATATAAATAAAGAAAAGGAGATGTTTAAGCAGTCACAGAGCTATATTTAGACTTCAATCATTTGGAAGATTATATATAATCTAAGTAGATAAATGTATGCAAGAATCTATAATATGATTATTATTAGTATCAAGCATATCCATCCATACACTTGAATTGTGAAGTCAGAATATAGACTTATTATATGTGATTGACTGTGTCATTGGTTTTATAGGACAAATAGAAACAATAATTATTGAAAGAATTAATTTGTTAAGAAAATATAAGATTAGCATGTATTAGTTTTCTCTATTATTAACCCATATATTGATGGGAAAGAAGGACATGACAATTTCGTTGCAAAAGTTATACTATATCTAAACAAATAAATGAATAATGGCATCATAAAGAACCCTCCCCATTTAATAAAGTGGGAAGGTCCCAATGATATTCATACACGTGAGGCACCCTGGTTTAATGTGAAGATCAGACAGCACTCACGTTGATCAAGCTTTAACTCTATCCCCCCTCTGGGTGACAGCTGAATGGACTCAATACCTTGGAATTAAAGTTTTAATCCACCTTTGCTACAGTTGGTGAAATGTTTAGGGACAGGGTTGGTCCAAATTCCTTTGGAAATCAGTCGGATATGCTCCATAATTCGCACTTTAAGGTTCCTAATGGTTTTCCAAACAATGGCTCCGCACCCGCCCGTGATGAGGTAGACAATGTGTGGATTTGCAGTTGATAAATGATTAGGGCATGAGATTTTCCAGTTTGAATGGATACACATTATTGATTTATTGATATAGCCACAAATTTTGCAGTTCCACAGGGGAAAGAGCCATTAGGAGCTACTGCCATGTGAAAATATAAGATTATGCTGCATTAGTTTTCTCTTTATTCATAACCCAATTTGATGGGACAATGACATAGAACAATTTCGTTGTCAAAAGTATCCTTATATCTTAAACAATTAATAAATGAATTAAATGGCATCAAAAGAACCCTCCCCATTTTTAAAAAATGGGAAAGTCCCAATCGATATTCATACGTGAGGCCACCTGGTTCTTAATGTGAAGATCAGAATGCCTCACGTTGTCACGCTTTATTTTATTAACAACTTAATATAATACTTATTAATCTTAATTCACGTACACATATAATCACATCACAATTACTATTTAGATTTAACTATCATTGACATGGAATTATCTATTCATCCGACTTTATCGTTAAAATCCAATCTCAGGATACTTCATCGTGCCAACAGTGTCACTCAGGGCCCCTCATTAAAGGTATCCCAAAGGGACAATTCATTGCGCTGGACGGTAATGTTCAATAGGAAGACTATAATCAAAGTTGTGTAAAGAAAATGGTCGATCGTTTTGTACAACGGGGCTACAACCGATGATTTAAATAGGGCAATTGAGGAGGTATCGTCTACCAATAGATCAGAACTATTCCACCGCTCAATAGAGGCTTAGTAATTTAATGATACACCCTGTTTACTACTCATTTAGCTCCCAAGTGAACAAGTAGATGATATTTCTTAAACATTGGGCCTGGTACTCTCTCCTGGACCCCCATTAAAACAATATATTCTGGAGGTCCAATATGTTTATAGGAAGGCCCAGACAGTTGCGATTCTTTGACCCCGAGTCTTTCTCCACAAAAGGCACATGCAGTCACGTCCCTAATGGCTCTTTCCCCTGTGGGAACTGCAAAATTTGTGGCTATATCAATAAATCAAATAAATGTGTATCCAGTCAAACTGGAAAATCTCATGCCATAGTTTATCAACTGCAAATCACACCTATTGTCACCTCATCACGTGCGGGTGTGGCGGCCGCCAATATGTTGGAAGAAGAAATTAGGAACCTTAAACGTGCGAATTAGGAGCTCGACTGATTTCCAAAGGGAATTTGGACCACCCTGTCCTAAACATTTCACCAACTGTAGCAAAGGTGGATTAAAAAAACTTAAATTCCAAGGTTGAGTCATTCAGCGTGCACCCAGGAGGGGGTGATAGAGTTAAAAAGCTTTGATCACGTGAGGTATTCTGGATATACATTAAGAACCAGGGTGCCTCACGGTATGATGGAATATCGAATTGGACTCTTCCCACTTTTTATAAATGGGGAGGGTTTATGATGCCATTATTCATTTATAATTGTTTAAGATATAAAGTATACTTTTTGACAAACGAAATTGTTCTATGTCCTTCTGTCCCACAATATAGGGTTAGTGAATAAGAGAAAACTAATACATGCATAATCTTATATTTCTTACAAATTAATATTTCAATAATTAATGTTTCTGATTGGCCTATAAACAAAGACACAGTCAATAACATATAATAAGTCTATATTCTGACTTCACAATCAAGTGTTAGGATATAGATATTGCTTTGGATAGGATGCTAATAAATAATCATATTATAGTATTTTGCGTGATACATTTATCTACTTAGATATAGATATAGTCTTCCAAAATGATGTTGAAGTCTAAAATATAGCTGTGTGACTGCTTAAACATCTCCTTTTTCTTTAGTTTATCAAAGGTTATTCAATGTGGTAGTTGTGTTTAATTGTGTAACCAATAGGACTAGCCACGTTTTTTGCGAAAAGTTTACGATGGGCTGAAAGATGTTGTCCTTTTTTTAACATAATATAGTTGTTGAGTGTAAAAAAAAGTAAACTTTCATCCCCCTTCCGCCTCGCCCAATAGGAGCACAGCTGGCATGCGTTCCAGGGGGGAAGGCATAAGACGTCCCAGTGACGGTGGGCTCTGACTCTGAGGAATGGTACCAGAGGGGAGGGCATGCACAGGAGAAGATGCGACGCGTAGCGGCGGCATGCGACATGTACTCAATGTGGGCGATTTGGCGCGAAACGGAGAAGATAAAGGTAAGTGAGGTTTTAGTGAGTGGTGAACACCTTGCTAAGGTCCCGTGGGACGAAACATGTCGGTTTGTGTGGACTGGTTTCTGTCCTGTGCACTTATCCAATAAACACACTCAGTTTGCAAGGAGTTGTGCCCTTCATTCATTTTTTTACCGGATTTCCCGGCAAGACTTCAATTAGCGGTGCTCTGCTTAGACTTCTACTTCAGCTGTGCTCCTTGCTTCTCTACACTCTGGTTCTTCTGATCAGGACTGCATGCAGTGGAACTTCGCCTGGATGGATCTCGTATCCTTATACACTCAATGGAAAGGTAATGGGCAGTAGCCCTCATTCAATATTACCTTGGTCCCTATTTAGGGAAGTGTATATGTTAAGGGGGGTAAGCAGGGTAAACCACATCTGCGGTAGTCGCGCTGACTGACCGCTAGGTCCCATGTTCATGTCCCCCCCTTGACCGAGTATTATATACATGCTGGAATTATTTATAGAAGTTCCCATCTACTTTTATGCTGAAATATAGCCTGTGAGTCCATACACTTGTATGAGCGTCAATCTCTACGTTTATACATACTTATTGGAATACCAGACTGACTGTATAGAGATGGATACACATTTTAAAAGTACATCTTTTTTATTCTAACCTTGGCTCGGGAATGCAACTGTTACACTAAGCATGGCAGGTGGGAAATTCCACATTCTAAAGGGAAGATATTAGGGGGACAATATGCAGACGCGTAGAATGGGGGGACAACCGTTAACTTTGCCCCCGACCTTATAAATATGTTTTAAGCACATTTCCACCTAAATATCTTCCCTTAAACTCCCACTCCCGTAGTCCCAGGTGTATTACAAGACATTAAAGGTTATTATGCACACAGTATCCCCGGTTTATGGTGCTTCTAAGGTACCAGGGACCCATGGTTTTCAGGGGTAACCAGTCGGGCTTCACCTTAATTATGAAGACTGGCTACCCCTACCGACACAACGGGGTTCATATTTTATATGTGATAGAGTGACAGTCTGGCTCCAGATTACCAGTCTTAATCTGTCCTGTGTTTTAAATCTTACTCCATCACTCCGACAGAAAGGAATCTGCAGTGAGATCTGTTTCGGATTACAGATTATAGTCCCAAACTGATGGTATTAAACCCAGAAAATGGGCAACCAGGAAGGTTCCTTAATAGTTACAATTTCATCCAAACAAAAGACATGGAAAGGTTATGGAGCACCAACACACAGGGGATATTAGGCACACAGGGAAATCTGGGTGTCTTATTTGCAGTCCTTGCTGTGGAAGACTGGAAGATAACACTAGGATCAAGTCATCAGACAGGACAAAGCAGTTCAATAACACCTGATACACGAGTAGCACCGTAGATATTACTAGACACATGATACATAAAGCTTGGCCCCCTGCAGAAGCACTTACCAGAACGCCCTCCTCCTGTCTCTGTACGTTCCACCTACATACCAATTCGATTGTAAGCTCCTGGGAGCAGGGACTCCTCCTCCTACAGTAAATGATACATTTATGTCTGAAGCACTTATTCCCATGACCTGTTATTTATATTATTTGTTATTTATAGGATTACCACGTGTATTACTACTGTGAAGCGCTATGTACATCAATGGAGCTATACAAATAAAGACATACAATACAATAAAGAGTATTTATTCTGGCAAGCACAACACAAAACACAGATCGGAGCTTGTAACGTACGTGCTCACCACAAACCTGGACCGGACCGCGGGGCTGAGGTGGGGATAGATATACACCGACCTTAGACCACGAAGCCTGATCGCCGGGGTCAGGATAGTAGGAGAATGCTGGGTAAACGATATCCATGCTGGGGTTCGGCAACAGGACGCTTGGGCGAAGGTGCTCCAACGAAGACAGGAATGGGAATGGGGAATCCAGTGCGTCAGCACAAAATAGCACCCCCTAGCCGGGTACAGCTGTGAGTAGTGGAGACCACTGGGAGCAGGAGATTGCAGCAGGTATCAGGAATAACGATGCAGACCTCTGCAGGAGAGATAGGGGATCCAGTACATCAGCACAAACAGCACCCCCTAGCCGGGTACAACTGTGAGTAGCGGACGCCACTGGAAGCAGGAGATTGCAGCAGGTATCAGGAATAACGATGCAGGCCTCTGCAGGACTGGAAGCAGGGCACAGGTACTGCAGACAGGACAAGAAACATTGAGGCTTCAGTGTAACCGCGGCCACGCGGTGGGGTCTGCCAGTAACTGAGAACTATGACAAGAAAGCCAGGCAGGCCAAACACAGGCTGTGGCAAACACAGTTACTAAAGAAAGTCTATGTCCAGTAACTTCCTGGTGGGCGGGGCAGGAGTTAAATAGAACAGACAGCCAATCAGACAGAGCTGCATAGGAGGCAGCAAGAAGCAGGCTGCAGTCTAATTGCAAAAGCAGGTGATTCTTGATTGCAGGTTCAAGGGAGAGTTTCCTAGAAGCTGCAAGGTTCTGTAAGGACAAGGTTTCAGCAAAACCCAGGGGCGGATTCCTTACAGAGCTATACTCATTAATACAGGGGCATAGGATGGGAATTCTTTCTGACTAGGTGCTAGATGCCACATTAAAGGTTTACCCAAGGTTTGCTTCCACACTCAGTTGGGGTATGAACTGTCTACACCTCACTAGCGCACTTTGTGTTTGAGCACTTTCAAATAACCGGCTCAAAAGTTCTGTTCTCTGCTTCTGCGGCAACTCACAGTCCCATAGCACAAAAGCACATTTGAATCTCCCACTCTGTTAAGCTTCCAGCTTCGTTTTCATGTGTCACTGGCACTGGCTCAGAGCATACCGCTTAGTTAACTCCACATTAGGTTCAGTCTGAGACTTGGAATGCTGATCAGGTCCCTCTTAAATACAGTAGCTTTCCCACTGCCATAGGAAAGCATGGCAGACAGGACGGTGACCAATCACAGCACAGATGATGCACAGTGACCAATAAGGGTGCAAGAGCTCACCTGCATTGGCCAAAGACTGGAGGCATGGTGGAGTTGAGTTAAAAGGCTTAGAGGGAAATATAAATGGGCCAATAGGAGCAGTGACTACCAGCAGGAGCTCAGTAACGGCTTCCCCGGTTGGTAGGATATCTCCCACTGAGCCTGGCGCTGTAAAGTTGCATAAACAGCCAAATATTCTGCTTTCTGGTGGATGGCCCCCCGGCCCGATCTCCACCCCCAACCACTCTCTCCTATGTCCCCTGCACCTCTCCTCCCCCTCCAGTCTCAGCAATAGCCAATTGTCCAGACATGCAGGCAGCACAAAGGGTCTTTCAGCCCCCGATGTCCAAAGACCTTCGCTGTGCTTTTTTGTGGTTACAATGAAATGTTTATACTTCAGTACAGTTTATACACACAGAAATAAAGAATTTAAGTTTACAGGCTATCCAAGGGACTACCGGGCATATAAAAACAGGGTTGCTTGGTGGAACGGTGGCTGTATCAGCCCCAGAGAAGGGTGGACAGGGACTGGACTTTACTTTTAATATGCTGGTCCCTGGGCCTATTCTATCTATCAGACTATATACCACAAAGGTAAGTACTTTGAGTTCACAAACCCTAAAGTAATGTGTATGAGTAGAATAAGGTAAGTGGTGTGCAATGTCCTTAATATGGTATCATTAATAGAATATTAAGAAATCCACATAATTATGTAGTGATGTGAAAAATGTTTCAAACAATGAGGTAGCTGTCAATATGATTTGTCAAAAGAAGCTAACAGCAAGTCCATTAAATGATGAAGCATTTGTTATCAAAAGGAAACATTATTTAAAAAATGTTAAAAAAAAGGTGTGCTGTGGCCCTTCCATCCCCAGCTTTGGCACAGGCACACAGGAAGCACCATCAGGAGAGGATGTGGAGCTTCTGTTTTTGTTTTCAGTTTTAAAAATTTGGCTCCTGGTTTGAGTCGTGACTCTGAGCCTTCCCAAAATTCAGTGCAAACAAACAGACTTCTCATGTGTGGAACCTGCTCCTTCTCCCCCACAACTCCAGAGACAACAGGGTCATGGACTGGGAGTTAGAAATCTGAGACCTACAGTAGTAGATCTCAAACAGGCCGAGTCTGATGCCACACACCAGACATTGAATCCCTTTGTGTGACATTATGTGAGTGTTCAATGCGTGTACTGTGGGCACAGTGTTAGTAGTGGTGACGTAGTTGATGATGATGTGTGGACATGGGCCATCAGTGAGCATTTGAGACTGTACCACCCCCTGGTTTTTATAACAATTATAACCATCATGGTCAGACTCACAGCACGCTAATGCTCATCTCCCATTGTTGCACGTCCTCAACTACAGTACATGGCGATGGACAGGGAGAATCATGGATTTGTCCACGCAGGAAAGAAGAAACTGATACTCTCACAATCAAACATTAATCATGATTATGAAAGACGGCATTGGCGACTGACAAGTTAATTTATAGAAGGGAAGAAATATTTTCAGATAGAAAATGGAGAAAAAATTAGAATTACATATAAATCTTGAGGATAAAGGACATAGGCCATTAGACATTGGATATTAGATGTATGGACTCCCCGAGAGTCCTGGTATCTCAGGCACGAGAGAAGACCGGGGCAGAAACAGGTTCTTACATTTCTCTCTCCCATCCCAAGTGGTGGCGATTTAAAGTAGGAAAAGGAAAAAAAAATTGAAGATAGAATAACTGGGAAAATTATAGATTTTTGTTCATTATTCTTATTTATTAAATTTTTGGTGCAACATTCCAGTTGGCTGAGTGGCCTGCAGAAAATGAGGAGGAAAAAGTCTTGAAGGATTTAAGGGTAAACGAGCAGTGGTTTTAGAACTAGGACTGGACCGAACTCTGGAAGGGAGGAGACCAATAGGAAACCCGGACAGACTGAGGCAGAGCGTAGAGAGCATTGCAGCTCAATGGAACCAGGAATAGGGAATCCCATCATCTCAGGCCTGAGAAAAGACCAGAAACAGTTACTGTATACCGTGTGATCTACCGCTCAACCTAAATATTATATGCAAAGTATTACATAAAGGTGCGTATAGGGGAAAGAGACGTAAGCATTAACAAGGTAGATCCCCAGCAGGGGGTCTAAAAGGCCCGTAATTAACTGCACTCATGAATATTTCAGTAGTGGTTCTGTATCGGTCTAGAGATCCAAATATTCCCTCAATGGGCCTTCATAACGGAAACTACAAACTAAATGTGAGACTCCTAATCCTGAAATCCCTCAAAACAGTAAAACTATATGTTAATTACATGAATAAAAATAGGTATCTCAGAAACAAAGTGAAAATTATAAATAGTGAAAAAATTCATGTAATGGGGAGGTCTAAAATCTCAGGTGGGGAGGTGACTATCTGGCTAATCAAGGGAGTGTATATAATATACAACACTAGCCAGAACGGAATCTGTACAGGGGTGTATACAGTGTTATCGTCTGTGCATACTATAGTCCAAATACCATACATATATACAATAATAGTTAGGATGACATAAGGCTTCCTGCAGTACTGGCTGCCCTGTCCTGGGATCACAGGATCTGAATCATAGGGAGAAACAACACTGGTTATTGTGGGAGTTTGTCTTGCGTCCCAAAATGTATCCCAAATCATCCCAGCATCTCTTGACATCTGAACAATAGTGTTACAGATTCTCACTGTATCGGAGAGACTCTGTGGTTGTTGCTTAATATCTCAGGGAGATGTTAAATGGCTCCCCGTGGAGGACAATGACATTATCTGCCATGTTGTTCTATCCCTGATATTGAGATCTTCCTAGTATTGACCTTGCACTCAGAGAGGCTCTACTTCCTGCAGTACTTCCAGCACGATGCTCAGGAGTGAGGGATGTGGAAGGGAAGAGGGGGAGAGACGGAGCTGGTTTTCCTGCAACACAGAAGTCAAAATCAGATCTCTCTCGTTGGGCCTTTAAAAGGTATCACAACCTCTGACAACTCCAAACGTCTCCAGGACTAGCACAACTACTAGAAGAAGGGATCTGATTACTACTGTAATGTTCTTTTTAAATAAGATGTCAAATAGGGGATCTAATTATTATCTACAAATATATCTAGAGGTCCAGATTCCACTCTGGACTTGGATCTCTTTGCCCAAAACTAAACCTTGTTTTCGATTCCCACAGGGACATGGATCTTACAGCATTTCCCTTTTAGAAAGCCGCCCCTCCCTTCTTTTATTGACATTGTGTGTCAGCATCAGTAGGGGAAGGGAGAGTGGTACAAAGGGACTGAGAGACAGACCGACAAAGGGAAGAGAACAGGAGCAGAAAGAGAAAAAAAAGCAGAGGGGCAGAAAGAGACACAGGGGCAGATATTCTACTAGCATCTTGTCACACAGTCTCAACTAATATTGTCTTGTCTATGAGTACACCAGTTACTTCCAGTTGGGTAAACACAGTTTTGGTGCTTGGTAAAGGTTCCAAAGAGCACTGAACGTTAATCTTATTTCAATAAATATTTATTTTGTTTAAAGAAAGTTCCTGTAGAGAAGGACTCTTCAACTAGTTCTCCAAAGGGGCCAGATCAGATGACATTTTAGGAGTACTGTAGATGTCCACAAACTTATTGTAGTTTAATTTTAGATAATCTTACTAATCATTATATTTCAGTATTTTGGAATAATTAATAACATCTGAACAATATATATTTACATTACTGTCCTCGGTGCTGGTGCAGGGCTAGAGCTGCACCAGCAGGAACGACAATATTCCCGATGACTTCCCACCGGGCCGGTTGGCATTGTCGCGATGATCTGGCATTTTCTTCGAAGATGTTGCAGAGGGGGCATTGTGGAGGGGTGTTACCCGGGCCTCGGAGACAGAACTCCTCTGGTCTCCGCAGATAAAACCTGATGGCCCAGCCATGGTGGTCCTTCCTCTCTCGTCTCCATGCCCAGTGAGATGGGTTGTCTGCCATTATCTAGAAAGAAATTTGCAACAGTGGCATTGAACTTTCAAATCGTCACTTTTCAGGAACTTGCCGGGCTCTGGCAGTATGATGCTAACGCTGATCACTGATGAATTTTATGGACACGCACAGCTCCCATATTCCTACTAGGAACTTACACTCAAATTCAGGCTCCAAAAGGCATAGACAGACAAAGTGTTATTATAAAATGCCACTTTGTTTCTAGGGGACAAGGAAGAACAATTTGTCTCTTTAGAGGAACATGTATGTGGTTGCTAGTGAGGCTTAAATATGGAAGGATGTATATACTATACTGTATGTTCTCCAGGTTCTCCACAACCTCCCCAAAACCAGCCAAGAATCCCTTCCCTCTTCTCTTTACAAATTTAGCAAAATGAACCAAATGTACTGTAATGTGTTTGAAATCTCATCCTAGTCCAGAGAATGTAGGTCACAGCCTCTAGATGCATCTTTCCTCTGTACACACTCATTTGCGTCTGGACCAGTTTGCAAGAACATAGAACCTCATTCTGGTCCACAGGGTGTCCATCATTCTTTGTTAACCCAGCCCTTCTGTATATAAACCTCTTTGCATCTGGACCTGCATACAAGACTTTGTAACCCAATCTTGTCTCAGAAGTTCCTCATCCTTTCCGAATCCATCTCTCCTCTTTACAAATCTCTTTGTATCTGGTACCTCACCCAGGTCCAACGGATGTCCCTCATCCCTCTTCCTTACAAACCTGCTCGCATGTGGACTGGGTCACAAGGGCTTTATAGCCCATCCTCGCCCACAACATGTCCCTTGTCCTCTTGAAGTCCCAGCATTGCCGATACCATGTACGTCCCAGAGCCCAGAGGTAGATCTGCTCCTTGAAGTGCTCATCTTCTTCCATATCGTAAGCAAGAAACCTGAAGCAACAATGGAAACAATATGTAAGAAACAGAGAACGGCTGTCTGTGCTGGTAGAGCTTACAATGCATGTTAATGTACAACAGGAATCATCTGCTGATGGTACTTAGAGTGAATGACTGAAATAAAGGGTGGGCAATTGTTTTCAATGTATATGTTAACGCACATGAAGATGCATAATACAATCTGATCCTCTGAGATTTGTCAACTACGAACTCATACAGATGTGTAACTGGTAATAAAGTGGCTTGGATGTTTCTCCTGGGAATGGATACTCCACATGTGATGGGTGAACATGTAAGGAAAAAATCACAACATAGTTTAATACTGTTAAGCATACATACAAACATATAACATGAGACGGACGCTGAGAACAACAGGCGGTGACAAGTACAAACACATGTAATAAAGCATGATCATTACAAAATACATAAAATACAAAATAGAAACGTTAGGACACTCCAACTCAGGTGGGGGTAACTGCTTACCGAATGTAAGAAGGTATCAGGCAGGGGATATATAAGAGTATCCCCTCTATGGATGCGGCTGCTGCACCGAACTGCTGGGCTCACACGTGGATCCTCTACCGTGGATAGTGCTTGCCTCCTTGTTGTGGCATCCGCCCTGTGTGCCGTGGACACGGAAGATTCTCCGTGTCTGCGAGGGATAGTAGTTTCTTCCTGTCCGGTACTGGATGCGCGCCAAACGGAGCTGATGTAAAAGCGGATGGATATCCGCCGGATTCGGCAGCCACGGGATCTGCTAGCAAGTTCCAAGGGGGACAGATACACCACGAGTTGGAGGACCTGATCGAAAGACCCACGTTCGAAAGTCTTGCTTTCTTCCTCAGGGGTAAACGTAGTATAAAAAAGTAGTCCCTGTGTGTCCCGATATATAGTCCCACCGTATTAAAGTGCAGAATCAGAAATAAACTTGCTCATGCGCAGATGTGGCTTTGGGACTCACAGCGTCTCGAACAAGAACATGTACACGAAACAAACATAGAACATGAAATGACAAATAATACATATCAAAATAATAAATACACTGTCTAAAAAACAATATTATGACAATGGAATATAAAAGAATATGACTTAGGCCATATATTCTTATATTCCATTGTAATATTTAAGTTTTTAGACAAGTGTAATAATTTATTATTTTGATAGATGATTTGTCATTTCATGTTTATGTTTTGTTTTGTGTACATGTTCTTGTTCGAAGACGCGAGAGTCCCAAAGCACACACATATGCGCATGAGCAAGTTTATTCTGATGTATGCACCTTAATACGGGACTATATATATCGGGACACACAGGGACTACTTTTTTATACTACGTTTACCCATGAGGAAGAAAGCAAGACTTTCGAAATGCTAGTGTAGGGTGTTTCTGAGAGGTACTCCAGATCGGTGGTGGTGTATACTGTCCCCATTGGAAATCGCTAGCAGATGCCGTTGGCTGGCGGATATCCATGCGTTTACATCAGCTCCGTTTGGGCGCGTCCGAGTAGCCGAGCAGGAAGGAATACTATCCCCTCGGTAGACACCGGGAATCTTCCGGGTCCACGGCACACAGAGGCGGATGCCCCAACACAGAGGGGAGCAAGCACTATCCACGGTTAGAGGATACACGTGTGAGCCCAACGTTCGGTTGCACGCAGTCAGCCATCCATAGAGGGGGGATACTCTTATATATCCACTGCCTGATACCTTCTTACATTCGTAGAAGCAGTACCCCACCTGAGTGGAGTGTCCTAACAGTTTCTATTTAATGATTTATGTATTTTTAATGATCTGTTTATTAAATGTGTTTTGTAATTGGTCACCTGTTGTTCTCAGACGTCCGTCTCATGGTTATGTTTGTATGTATGCTTACACGTATACACTATGTTGTGATTTTTTCCTTACAATGTTCACCCATCAACCTGTGGAGGATCCATTCCAGGAGAAACATCACGCACTGGTTGTATATTTTTATTATATATTATATGTTTTATTACACTAGTGCAGAGCGCCTTATGATATATTTTTTGTACTGTTCAATACCGACTGGGGTTCAGGCATATACACGGCTGCCTGCACATTAGGATATAGCCGCTACCTATTGTTTTTTAGCTGTAATAACAGTGGCGGTTAAGAGTATAAAAGAATGGTGGGGTAGCGTGCTGGTCCTTTTCTCCATGAGTAACAAAGTGATAAAAAGAAGCGTTATCAGTGAGAGGAGGAAGAAAGAAACAGGAAAGGACGACTTAATACAGGGGCCAAGGAGAATAAGTGCCTACAGTATTGATGTGTGGCCTGGTACAAAGGGGTTAAAATGAAAGTTACACCATAAGTTGTCACGCCAGATGTGCCTAAAATGACACTGTAAGGCAAAGTCTTTCTGAATGTCTGTGTGTCTACAGATGTAGCAGACTTACTGTCTCCAGCACCGTCCGGTCACAGAGACCCAAACGTTGCCAGCTCTGGAGACAGTGTGTCCCAATCTGCTGGGGGGGTGCCATGCTTACGTATTGCACACCACCCACAGCGTTAGGCCTCCGGTGCCGTAATCAAAGCGGTCGGTAGCATGAGTTAGTCTTGTTATATTGTATTGTCTGTTTTTGGCGGCTCAACTCAAAATTAATAATTGAAAATATTTGCACAGCAAAACTCGGAATGTGTATATCTGTCAAAGCAATGCGTGGTGTGTGTGGTTGTGGTAAGGGAAGTGTGTGTTATATGCGGCAATGCAATGTGTGTGTGTGTGGTGATGTGTGTGTGTACAGGGCAGGAGTGTGTGTGTATATAGTGCAAAGGAATGTGTGTAGTGGTGTGTGTGTGTGTGTGTGGTGTGTACAGGGGTGTTGTGTAGTGCGTGAGGTGTAGTGCGTGCATTGGAGAAAATACGATGTTGTGTGTGTGTGTGTGTCGGGATGCGTTTGTGGGTGGTGTGTGTGTGCGGGCAATGCGTTACTGTGGGGTGTGTGTGTGTACAGGGGCAATGGTGTGTGTGTGTGTAAGGGCAAAATGTTGGGTGTGTGTGCAGGGCAATGGTGTATGTGTGTGTGGTGTGGTGTGTGTGTGGGGTGTGTGTGTGTGTGTGTGTGTGTGTGCTGTGTGTGTGTGTGTGTTTTGTGTGGAGTGTGGTTGGTGTAGTGCAATGTTGTCGTATATCTGGCAGAGCAGGTGTGTGTGTGGGTGTGGTATTTGTGCCAGAAGTAATGTGTATGTTTGATAACTGCAGCAGGGGAATGTGTGTGTATATGTGCAGAGCAACTATGGTTCTCGTGTGTGTATATTTGTGCATGGAAATGTGTATGGTGGTATTGGTGCAGGGAAATGTGTATACTGACATGTTGGCTTCAGGGAACAAAAATGGTTAAGAAGGCCCTTTCACCTTGTCCTTTATCAGGTCTCATTATAGATATGAGTTAAAATTTACTTACAGGGCAACAAAGAAGTTCCTCCTGGTTATTCTTCAATCCTCAGGGGCCTGCACGCTGGGAAGGTAAGCCAGCACAATGGCCAGCAGGTACTACAGGGATATGAGAATGTGTTAGCGAAACAAGGTTCTTAATGGGCAAAGATGTACAAAGTCTAGGTTAGGCCTCTGTTACAAATGTCCACAGCAAGGTTTATCAGGCAGGTTACATTGAAAATGATCAGGGAGCCTGGAGGCCACCTCATGGCAGATACTAACTTCATATTCAAACGCACCTCCGGCAACAGAAGTTGGTGTGATTGGGCCACACGATGTCTATAGGGATAGCACTGCTATGTTCAGTAATTATTACTATATGTATAAGGGTACCAAACCATTCTGTAGCACAGTTCATGTGAAGGTATCAATGACCTGCAATCAAATCTTACACTTGTGAATCTAGTGTGACCCTGACCATGAAACAAGAAATTTACTGTATATTGCAAAGATATTGACCATTTGCGTCCTTTCCCTCCAGTTTGCCCATTTTCCTACCAGCTGTGAAGCCAAAGACCCCATTTGTTCCCTGACATTGTTTCCACACTCTACATATCAATGTGGCTATTTTCATGTTGATGATTTCTTTTACTGTATTAACTTTCTCAGTCTCTGCTGGTAACACAGTAAACAAGGAGAGGGAAATGTAACATTCCATGTGTCCTCCCTCCCACAGAGAAGGAAGACACCCAGATCTACAGAAAACAGTTGGAGGTCAGAGACCGAGCAGATCTATCACCCATGAAGTTTTGGCCTCTCAAATACAATGACAAAGACAAGAATGGTACCACATATGGACCACTATCCCATCCCATCCACTGCCGGGTAACAGCCGGGGCTGGTCTTCCAGGATCTTCATGCATCTATCTGCCTACCATGGAGCATGTCACAAGAAATACCTTATCCGAAATTCAAGCACATCCATGCCCCGGAATGCCCTGATGATGTCATCTTCTACAAAACAGTTCAAAATGAGGTAATCACCACTCAGTTCATGTTACTGTATTTTGTCATGAAAGCTTCGTTCCGATAGCGACTCTAATTTTCATTTTTAAAGTAAACCAGTAGCTTTGGTTGTGAAAAAGAAATGTCCATTGTGTTAAATCTTTAGGTGTGCATAAATAACCAATACTTACCCCAACTCAGTTTGAAAGTCCAACCAGTGCGAGCGCTTTCTCTACTGTTATTCTGTTGAAACCTTGTAAATTGTAAGGGCCGATGCGCAGCACTTGGGTTACATCAGGGCTCATAAAGTTCTCATCCCCAACAGCCAATTATACGATAAAAAAACAACGGCTGCTGATTTAAATCTAGCACAGGTCACATCTGTTATTGTAATGCCAATATTGCGCTATCTGCCAAATAACGCAAGTTAAGTACAGTATATCTTACCTAACGGTGATGCTACAGTATACTGTACCCACCCAGACCCTGAAAATATATTATTATTTAATCAAATGTCGTTACCAGGAAGTAATTACTTGAGTTACCTCGTTCTCACGTAGGTCCTGGCATGGGAAATACAATATGGGAGAGAGAGAGAGTTCCCCAACTTTCCTGCATAGGAGATGTTAGTCTCTCCTTTTCTGCCCTTCCGCTCTCCCCTGTCCGGAAACCCATATTTCAAGAGCCTGGATGGGAGTAGCACCATCTTTGGGATCTGACTTTAATTAATGGTAAGATCCTGTGTATAGATTACAGCCTTTAGATGATGTGATGATTGTTAGCCGCAGGCCATAGTAAGCGTGACGTCGCGCGCTCCGCACACAAAATCCTGTAAGGCCATACGCACGGCCATAGAGCGTGACATTGCCACGAGCGTGATGGCAGCACCACAATTTTTCTCCAAGACAAAACCTTTGATTTTGTTCCCAACGGCCGGGTCACCTGCGCGGTTCAGCCAATGAGGGAGAACGCTCACGTGAGTCGCGCGGCCCAAACATTGATTGGAGGTGCTATGGATTGCGTCTCTCTCCTCCAATCCCAAAGGCCAGATAGCCTGGCGCAGAGCGACCGGGCACGTGACGTGCCGCCGTCGCCGTCACCTGCCCCGACTCCACGTGCCATATTGCAGCTAAAAGCCTCTTAGGGGGAATGCCCTTGCATATTATTATCACTAACGGCCACTATACTTATAACAATGCTACTCTCCAGGAGAAATACATAGACATCCGTTTGTGATTAGCCGATTAGGATAGTGGTAAATTTAACGACATTAAGTACTTACGGAGCTTGGTGGATCCAGCGCTAAAGGGATACTCATAATATGGGGCTTTGCTCCAGCTGCAAAAATGGGACTAAATCAGCGCAGAATCAAGCACTCTATTTACCATATAGAAAAGGAATTACATGAAAGCAATGCAGTTTTTTTTTGTTTCTTGAAGACATGGGGTGTGCATCATTTTGCAGCCGGGACTTTAGTACATAACCCCTATAATGTTGTAATGTTCCTGGGTAATAATCTGGTGCAAAATGAAAGCACAGAACCAGTTACATGATGTACCCAAAAGACATATAATTATTTAAGCAGGTTTTTTCCTTGGCACTCAATGATGTTTTAACATTTAGTGCACGATTAGTAGGTTTATGGCCCCCGGGCACATTGAGATTTGACGTTAAGAAAAGCCGCAGAAAGACAGAAATTAATGAGCAAATACGGAGAATACAAAGCCCCACAATACAATGGCGAGATATTTAATATTATGTTAATGTGTATCCCGAACTCTTCTCTCTAACTCTACAAATTACTTGTACTCTCCCCTAATCCCAAGATAAAATATGGCAGAATACATGCAAAAAAGCCATGATATATTGGCAATAAGACACACAAGGGTTAACATGCCTGTTCCACTTTCACATAATCACATATTCCTTTAATTAATTAAAGGTCAGCCAGGATCAGGAAATGACTATGTCCATTGCAAATTGCAATATGCAAGTGTCTTAAAATAAGCTGTGAAACCTCTGTTACGGTGTTATAGTGCCCAGCAGAGGGCCTTACCAAAGAGTTGGTAGAATGCTGTCCCTGAGCCGGCTCACATGGTGACTGGAGATGAATGTTCACCATGGTGTCCTCTTCTTGCGGAGGATTTCAGTCTCCTGCGCTCAGTGTCCTATGATCGCCTGTGTGAACTAGCTCTCTCTGTGCTCTGATGTCCCCATCTCACTAACTGTAGGGCGTATAGCCCATGGTCACTCTGGATTCTTCTTTCTCTGTGAGCAGCCTTGTGGTGGGAGAGGATAAATCGCTACGTTATGAAATTCTCTATGCAGGTTTATTTCCCAACACGGTAAAAACAAATGTTAACTGATTTCCTGCACTGAACAGAGCTGATTGTTTTTGGTTTGTAGACCCCAAACCCTGTTATCTGTTTGTGTGTTACTTAAATGTATTCACCAGACCATACCATAAACATAAATAGTTCCACCTACTGCTGATCACACGAAAACAGCTGCACTGCTGATCCCCCATACTCTGCATTTCGCTTCTCTGCCCGTTTGAACTCTGGGCACGGGCAGACCTGCGACGGCGTCTGTCTGCGTAGAGGTGGCCACTGGGAAGAGGACTGGTGCTGCAGATGTCTGAAAAATGAGAGAGAGAAGAGTAATGACACCTCATTGTAACCTTACTCCATGTTATCATGAGATTTTATCCAGCAGTCCTTGTCTTTCTACTGTATAATAGTGTGTTTTCTTACAAATAGTCTGCACTTCTATAGGTAGTGGGCGAATAAAGACACCAAAGAGAGAGAAGTAAAACATTATATGGTCAAGACCCATCAAGTAAAGACTTGTAATAGTACATAAGCTTCTTTCTGAGTACAAACGCGGAGACCATTATCACGGATCCCTAACTGATGTTTTAATGAACCTTGTGCTTCCTGGTTGGGATTTTAATGTCACAAACCCGACTTATTATTTACTCACTTTTTTGATTACAACTTTCTGAGACCTTTTGTTTTATTTCTGTATATTGAAGGGTGCCCATAATGCCGGAATGTCACAGCTCAGCGGGACTTTGCAGCAGAGGTCAAGTAGAAAAGGATATATTTCTGCTAAGTATCAGGGAGTTTTCTTGGTACTGTAATCACTTGCAGGAGAGGTGACCAGCCAGCAAAGGGAGTAGGAAAGGACTATCTTTAAGGTCAACAAGCTCTGGATACTGGGTTTTGTCCCCTTTCAACAAGTGACTGGCAGGCAAAATGGGTGAGAAGGCAGGAATAAACAGTCTACAGGCACTTATGGGGGTATATGAATGCACTGATATGCAAGGCACTTATGGGTTATTATCCATGCACTGATATCCCTACACACAAATGGAAATGAGGTTTTGATAGCTATGCATCATTGCAACTTCTGGAGAGAGTCGTTCCACTGCTTCAGTCTTTAACACCCACCCACAAACTATACTGTATTGTAACATCTGCATTTAATTACAAACTATTTCCCTAATACGCAAAGTGGATTATTTTGCCACAGAAACAATTTATCTCACAACCTCTTTTGTCCCCTTGTGCCTATTATTATACTGTCCATTTTCTCTTGGAACCTCAAACCCAAACAATAGAAGTGAGGAGATGGAAAAGAGATTTGGAGGAAAGTTGTCTGGATCCAGATAAATATATGGAGAGAGAGAGAGGTTACGGGCTCTATATCCAATTCGTTTACAGGTCAGATAAATATACTATCTGTGTAATGGTAGAAAACTGATGATATAAAAAGTGCTAAAAACGTGTAATGGCACAAAATATCACATATGTAAAATATAAATATACTTAGTATTAGTTACACTAAAATATTTACATAAAATATACCCAGGATGTTTAAAAAAAAAACAATGTAAACAAATTAATTTTATGATAAAGAGAAGTAGAAAAGGTATCTATATATATCGTTACACGAATAGATGGTGAAAAGTAGCCTATAAAAAAATATCTCTTAGAAAAATGGAAATGATAAAATAAATCGAGTTATACTAATAAGATGGTTACAATATCAGATTAAAATATGGCACAGACCAAATATTATATGGTCAAAATTGCCATATACACAATGATCCCAAAATAGGCAAAGGCAGACACAGCCGACAGGGAGAAAATCAAAGTGCAATCAGCATCCAGCATTCAAAGCCAGTTTGGAATCAAACAACTGAGCACAGTGTTCTTGCACACACCTCGTTAACATCCGGAGGTCATAGGTTCTATTAGAGCTCTGATTGTGGCGCTTCAAGGCAATGGGGAGTCAGCAAACAGATAGATCTCCAATATGCCAGTTCCTTTTGACTTAATGTGGAAACTCCCCCTAATAATTACGTTAGATAGTTTGAAAAAGACAATGTCTATCAAGTCCAACTACGCAAATTTATTCTTCATTACCGATGGAGACAGTGATCCGACAGATCAATAATATTGTTCAAAAAAAGGTTTGACATCTTTTTAGATAGGAAAGGTATACGGGATATACCAAATAAGTGTAATATGGGAGGATGTTGATCCACGGATAGTAGTAATCTGATTGCCCATTTTTGTAGTCGGAAGGAAAATATGTTTCCCCTTATGAGATATCATTGGATGATATGTCAACTGGGGATTTTGTTGCCTTCCTTGGATGAATAAGTAAGTATAGATATAGGATAAGTATCTGTTGTCTTAGTTGAGCATAGGTTGAACTGATGACATACAGTATCTGTTCTTTCAACCTCCTCGACTATGTAACTATGTAGACGACAGATACACTTCAAATGCTCAGTGGCGGCCGCCCTGAGTCTAAAGCGGCCGGCCACGCGGGATTCTTAAACCGCGTGCAGATGCGAGGCTTTTTTTTTTTTATTCGCGCCTGCAGCGCTTTATTGTTCAGCGCCATTAGCGCTGAACGGAGATGTGGCTGGTGCGCGGTCTGACGGAGATGCGGCTGGCACGCGGCCATGTTCAGCTGCGAAGAAAACAACCCCGAACCAATTGCGGGGTAAGCTTAGAATACAGGTAGCTTGACAACCAGGAACAAACAACCCCAAGTGAACATTAACTGATGATTATCTCATAAGGCGGAAAAAAAATATTCTTCCTGACTTTCCACAGTTAGAGATCAGTTAGCAATGTCCACCTGAATATCTAATCTACTTTGTTTAATATTGTTAAGGTGTTAGTTAATTCCCTCAAAGAAAAAAATATATAGATACAGTGGTGTGAAAAAGAAAGTACACCCTTTTGAATTCTATGGTTTACAATTCTCAGGCACTAATAAAATCATCTGTTCATTAGCAGGTCTAAAAATAGATAAATAGCAACCTCAGATGAACAACAACATGACAATTATTACGTGTCAGATTTATTTAACAAAAATAAAGACAACAATGGTGAGAACGCCAACTTTGTGTGAAAAATATCGAGTACACCGTATTCAATAGATGCTAAACCACTTTTTTATAAGCTTGAAGTAATCATTTTAGTGTATGACTATCAGTCTCTAACATATTTGTGGAGTAATTTTGGCCCATTTCCTTATACAAGTTGTTCAGTTCATTGGAGAATGTCTGTGGGAGGCCATTTGTTTATGCAACAGCTCTCTTAAGTCCAGCCCCAGATTTCAATTGAGTATGATGTCTGACTTGACTGGGCCAATTGAACACCTTGATTCTTATCTGTTAGCCATCTGTTGCAGATTGCTGGTGTGCTTGGATCATTGTCTCCGTTGCCATGACCCAATTTCGCCAAGCTTTAGCTGTCAGGACAGGATGTACATTTGACTCAGAATACTTTGGTATATCAGAGGAGTAATGGTCTGACTCAATGGACTTGCCCAAGGTTCCAGGTTTCATGTGAGCTGCCAAACAACAATACC
This sequence comes from Ascaphus truei, assembly GCA_036426205.1. Classification (NCBI taxonomy): domain Eukaryota; kingdom Metazoa; phylum Chordata; class Amphibia; order Anura; family Ascaphidae; genus Ascaphus; species Ascaphus truei. Next base: position 36,365 of record WSYH01000378.1, on the reverse strand, counting down.
ATCATACACCTCCAACCTCCATGCATTGCCACAGTTGGAATGCGTGTTGTGTGATATGACTGTGTTTGGTCTTTCGCCAAAGTGGCGCTATGCATTTAGGGCAAAAATCTACACTTTGATCATCTGTTTCGTCCAAGGACATCTGTTCCAGAAGACTTGCGGTTTGATCAGATACAACTTTGTGCACCTAAGCAGATGCCTATGTGTTTTTTAAGAGAAGCAGAGAGGCTTCTCCTGAGCACCCTTCCAACAAAACCGTATTCGTTCGTCTTTTGCTAAATGTAGTAACACATATTGATTAGGGAGGATGAGGCCCCCCCCACCCCCCAAACAAACGGACTGTGCTGCAGAGATAAATACAAAAGTTACAGTCCATGTCTAAGGCATTGCAGCGCCTGGACAACTTAAGAGTTATAATGAGTAAGGTCTAGCAACTCATCAAAAAAGGCAATCATGCACCTGGTGACCCATAACGATTACCTATGTGCATGGAGAATCTCAACTTGTGCTACCTGCTGAATGTAGGCTGGGGGCTCTGTGTATGCGTAGTTAGCCTCCGGCTATGGTCACTGCGTGGACAGATAAAGTATCCATCTAAAAATAGATTATTCTATCTCCATTATACAGGGCTCTGGTACAGCACACTGCTATATTTAATTTTATTAATTATCACAGGAGAGCTTCACTATATATATTTTTTAAATATCACGTATAAGTTGTAATAGGTTACATGATTAGTTTCAACTTGAAATTAATATTGTACTAGCCATATATATCTTCATTGATCACAGCATACATAATTGTATGCACTTTAATTATTTCACTTATTTTACTTTGTTAATATTGCACAATTGCTTCTCTTATTATATGAAATATTTTTCACATTTGACATACTATATTAAGTTTATATTACTTTATACACATCACATATATACACATCCTATCCACTTACACATCCATACAGCATAATCACATTCTATTACCCAATATATGGGAACATACTTTCATACCTACACAGCACCATCACATTATTCACTTACTATATGTGCACATATTACTCTCCCTTATTTACATGGTCTACTGTTGAGGTTACTTTGAATTCTGCTCAACATGCTTTTTATATAGGGTTTACAACTGTTGTGTGATATTATCAATAATGTTTCTGACATTAGGCTATATATTCTTTATATTCCATTGTGATTATTTAAGTTTTTAGACAGTGTAAATTTATTATTTTGATATGTATTATTTGTCATTTCATGTTCTATGTTTGTTTTTGTGTACATGTTCTTGTTCGAGACGCTGAGAGTCCCAAAGCACACATCTGCGCATGAGCAAGTTTATTCTGATGTACTGCACCTTTAATACGGGACTATATATATCGGGACACACAGGGACAACTTTTTTATACTACACTGGCGACACACTTTATTCGAGCTCGGCTACTCCCGCGAATTCGGGTATACTCGGGTGTATTCAGGTTTCTGATCGTTTTCTGCCAGAGTGCATTGCGTTCTTTTAGCGTCCGTCTCATGTTATATGTTTGTATGTATGCTTAACAGTATTACACTATGTTGTGATTTTTTCCTTACATGTTCACCCATCACATGTGGAGTATCCATTCCCAGGAGAAACATCCACGCCACTGGTTGTATATTTTTATTACTATATATTATATGTTTATATTACACTAGTGCAGAGCGCCATTGATATATTTTTTGTACTGTTCAATACCTGACTGGGGTTCAGGCATATATCACAGGCTGCCTGCACATTAGGATATAGCGCTACCTATCTGTTTTTTAGCTGGTAATAAAGTGGCGTTATAAAGAGTTATAAAAGAATGGTGGGTAGCCGTGCTGGTCCTTTCTTCCATGTAGTAACAAAGTGATAAAAAAGAAGCGTTATCAGTGAGAGGAGGAAGAAAGAACAGAAAGGACATTAATACAGGGGCCAAGGAGAATAAGTTGCTACAGTATGAGTGTGGCCTGGTCACAAAGGGGTTAAAATGAAAGTTACACCATAAGTCTGTCACTGCCAGATGTGCATACAATGCACGTGTGTGTGTGTGTGTGTGTGTGTGTGTGTGTGTGTGTGTAGTGCAATGTGTGTGTATATCTGTGCAGAGCAGTGTGTGTGTGTGTGTTGTGTGTATTTGTGCAGAGTAATGTGTATGTTTGTATATCTGCAGGGGAATGTGTGTGTATATTTGTGCAGAGCAATATGTTTCTCTGTGTGTGTATATTTGTGCAGGGAAATGTGTATGTGTGTGTATTTGTGCAGGGAAATGTGTATACTCGACATGTTGCTTCAGGCAACAAAAATGGGTTAAGAAATGGCCTTTCACCTTGTCCTTTATCAGGTCTCATTATAGATATGAGTTAAAATTTACTTACAGGGCAACAAAGAAGTTCCTCCTGGTATATTCTTCAATCCTCAGGCCTGCACGCTGGAAGTAAGCCAGCACCATGGCCAGCAGGTACTACAGGGATATGAGAATGTGTTAGCGAAACAAGGTCTTAATGGGCAAAGATGTACAAGTCTAGGTTAGGCCTCTGTTACAAAGTGTCACACAGCAAAGGTTTATCAGGCAGGTTCATTGAAAATGATCAGGGAGCCTGGAGGCCACCTCATGGCCCAGATACTAACCTTCATATTCCAAACGCCACCTCCCGGCACCAGAAGATTGGTGTGATTGGGCCACAGATGTCTTATGGGATAGCACTGCTATGTTCAGTATTATTATACTATATGTATAAGGTACCAACACATTCTGTAGCACAGGTTCATTAGAAGGTATCATGACCTGCAATCAATCTTACACTTCCTGGTGACTCTAGTGTGACCCTGACCAGAAACAGAAATTTACTGTATATTGCTAATAGATATTGACCATTTGCGTCCTTTCCCTCCAGTTTGCCCATCTTCCTACCAGCTGTGAAGCCAAAGACCCCATTTGTTCCCTGACATTGTTCCACATCTACATATCAATGTGGCTATTTCATGTTGCTGAATTTCTTTACTGTATTAACTTTCTCAGTCTCTGCTGGTAACACAGTAACACAAGGAGAGGGAAATGTAACATTCCATTGTGTCCTTCCCTCCCACAGAGAAGGAAGACACCCAGCTCTACAGTAACAGGTGGAGGTCAGAGACCGAGCAGATCTATCACCCATGAAGTCTTTGGCCTCTCAAATACAATGACAAAGACAAGAATGGTACCTACATATGGACCACTGATCCCATCCCATCCACTGCAGGGTAACAGCCGGGGCTGGTCTTCCAGGATCTCTCATGCATCTATCCTGCCTACCATGGAGCATGTACAAGAAATACCTTATCCGAAATCTTCAAGCAACTATCCATGCCCAGGAATGCCCTGATGATGTCATCTTCTACAAAACAGTTCAAAATGAGGTAATAAACACTCAGTTCATGTTACTGTATGTTTGTCATGAAAGCTTCTTTCCGATATGCCTCTTATATTTCATTTAAAGTAAACCAGTAGCTTTGGTTGTGAAAAAGAAATGTCCATTGTGTTAAATCTTTAGGTGTGCATAAATACCCAATACTTACCCAAACTCAGTTTGCCAATGTTCCAACCAGTGAGCGCTTTCTCATACTGTTATTCTAGTTGAAACCTTTGCTAAATTGTAAGGGCCCGATGCGCAGCGCTGTGTTACATCAGGGCTCATAAGGTCTCATATCCCCAAAGCCAATTATACGGATAAACAAACAACGGCTGCTGATTAAATCATTAGCACAGGCTTCACATCATGTTATTGTAATGCAATATTGCGCTATCTGCCAAATAACGGCAAGTTAAGTACAGTATATCTTACCTAACGGTGATGCTACAGTATACTGTACCCACCCAGACCCTGAAAATAATTATCTATTTATTTATCAAATGTGTTACCAGGAAGTAATACATTGAGTTACCTCTCGTTCTCACGTAGGTCCTGGGCATGGGACATACAATATGGGAGAGAGAGAGAGTTCCCCAAACTTTCCTGACATAGAGATGTTAGTCTCTCTCTTTCTGCCCTTCCGCTCTCCCCTCTCCGTTAAACCCCATATTTCAGAGCCTGGATGGGAGTAGCACCATCTTTTGGATCTGACTTTACTTAATGGTAAGATCCTGTATTAGCCTTAACAGCCTTTAGATGATGTGCATTGTTAGCCCGCGGCCATAGTAAGCGTGACGTCGCGCGCGCCGCACACAAAATCCTGTAAGGCAATACGCACGGCCATAGAGCGTGCATTTGCACGAGCGTGATGGCGCAACCAATTTTTCTCCAGACAAAACCTTTTGATTTTGTCTCCCAACGGCCGGGTCACCTGCGCGGTTCAGCCAATGAGGGAGAACCGCTCACGTGACGTCGCGGGCCAAACATTGAATTGGAGCTGCTCATGGATTGCGTCTCCTCCTCCAGACCCCACAGGCCACGGATCGCCTGTGCTGCAGGCGCGCGGGACGTGACGTGCTCGGTCGCCCGCCTGCTAAGTACAAGGCCTTAGGGGGAATGCCCCTTTTGCATATTATTATCACTAACGGCCACTATACTTAACACAATGCTCTCTCCAGGAGAAAACATGACATCGTTGTTATTAGCCGATTAGGAAATGTGGTAAGATTTAACGACATTAAGTCACTTAACGGAGCTTGGTGGATCCAGCGCTAAATGGGATACTCATAATATGGGGCTATTTGCTCCCAGCTGCAAAACTGGGACTAAATCAGCGCAGAATCAGCACTATATTTACCATAGAAAAGGAATTACATTGAAAGCAATTGCAGTTTTTTCTTTAATACATTGTTTTGCACTCATTTTGCAGCCAGGAGACTTTAGTACATAACCCCTGATAATGTGTAATGTTCCCTGGTTAATAATCTGTGCAAATGAAAGCACATAACCAGTTACACTTGATGCAAACAGAATATAATTATTTTAAAGCCTGTTGTGTATCAATGTTAATGTTTTAACATTTAGTGCAGATTAGTAGGTTTATGGCCCCCGGGACATTGAGGAATTTGACGTTAAGAAAAGGCAGAATATAATGAGCAAATACGGAGAATACAAAGCCGCACAATACAATGACGAGATATTTCATATTATGTTAATGTGTATCCCCGAACTTCTCTCTAACTCCTACAAATTACTTGTACTCTCCCCTAATCCCAAGATAAAATATGGCAGAATACATGCAAAAAGCCATGATATATTGGCAATAAGACACACAAGGTTAACATGCCTGTTCACTTTCACATACTTCACATATTCCTTTAATTAATTAATAAGGGCAGCCAGGAAATGACTATGTCCATTGAAAATTGCAAAGTGTCTTAAAATAAGCTGTGAAATCCTCTTGTTACGGTTGTTATAGTGCACAGCAGAGGGCCTTACCAAAGAGTTGGTAGAATGCTGTCCTCTGAGCCGGCTCAATGGTGACTGGAGGATGAATGTTCACCATGGTGTCCTCTTCTGCAGGATCTTCAGTCTCCTGCGCTCCAGATGTCCTATGACGCTGAAGCGCTCTTCTGCTGCATCCTGATGTCCCCATCTCACTAACTGTAGGGCGTAGCCCATGGTCACTCTGGATGCTTCTTCTCTTGTGAGCAGCTCTGTGGTGGGAGAGGATAAATCGCTACGTTATGAAATTCTCTATGCAGGTTTATTTTCCCAACAAGGTAAAACAAATGTTAAACTGATTTCCCTGCACTAGAACAGAGCTGGATTGTTTTTGGTTTGTAGACCCCAAACCCTGTTATCTGTTTGTGTGTTACTTAAATGTATTCACCAGCCCTACCATAAACATAACTAGTTCCACCTACTGCTGATCACCAAGAACAGCTGCACTGCTGATCCCCCTATCCTCTGCATTTCGCTTCCTCTTGCCCCGTTGAACTCTGGGCCGGGCAGACCTGCGACGGCAGTCTGTCTGCGTAGAGGTGGCCACTTGGGAAGAGGACCTGGGCTGCAGATGTCTGAAATGAGAGAAGAAGAGTAATTGACACCCTATTGTAACCTTACTCCATGTTATCATGAGATTTTATAGCAGTCCTTGTCTTTCTATGTATAATCCCAGTGTGTTTTCTTACAAATAGTCTGCACTTCTATAGGTAGTGGGGACATAAAGAACCAAGAAGAGAGAAGTAAAACATTATATGGTCAAGACCCATCAAAGTAAAAGACATTGTAATAGTACATAAAGCTTCTTTCTGAAGTACAAACGCGGAGACCATTCATCACGGATCCCTCAACTGATGTTTTCAATGAACCTTTGTGCTTCTGGTTGGGATTTTAATGTCACAAACCCGACTCTATTATTTATATGCTACAACTTTCTGAGAACCTTTTGTTTTTATTTCCTGTATATTGAAGGTGCCCCATACATGCCGGCATGTCACAGCTCAGCGGGACTTTGCAGGCAGAGGTAGAAAAGGATATATTTCTCTGCTAAGTATCAGGGAGTTTTCTTGGTACTGTAATCACTGCAGGAGAGGTGACCAGCCAGCAAAGGGAGATAAAGTGACATATTCTTAAGGTCAACAAGCTGGTACTGGGTTTGTCCCCTTTCAATCAAGTGACTGGCAGGCAAAATGGTGAGAAGCAGGATAAACAGTTATACAGGCACTTATGGGGGTATATGAATGCACTGATATCCAGGCACTTATGGGGTTATATCCATGCACTGATATCCCTACACACAAATGGAAATGAGGTTATTGATAGCTATGCATTCGCAACTTCTGGAGAGAGTCGTTACCACTAGCTTAGTCTTTAACCCCAAACTATACTGTATTTGTAACACTCTGCATTTAATTACACATTATTTTCCCTAATACGCAAAGCTGGATTATTTTGCCACAGAAACAATTTATCTCACAACCTCTTGTCCCCCTTATGCCTCTACTTACCTACTGTCCATTTTCTCTTGTAACCTCAAACCCAAATATAGAAGTGAGGAGATGGAAAGAGATTGGAGGAAAGTTGTCTGGATCCAGATAAATATATGGAGCAGAGAGAGAGGTTACGGGCTCTATACAATACGTTACAGGTCAGATAAATATACTATCTGTGTAATGGTAGAAAACTTGATGATAATAAAAAGTGCTAAAAGATGTAATGTCACAAAATATCACATATGTAAAATATAAATATACTAAGTATTAGTTACACTAAAATATTTACATAAAATATACCAGAGATGTTTAAAAAAACAATGTAATAAATATACTTTATGATAAAGAGAAGGTAGAAAAGGTTATCTATAATATATACGTTACCGACTAGATGGTGCACAAGTAGCTATAAAAAAATATCTCTTAGAAAAATGTAAATGATTAATAATAAATCAGATGTTATAATAATAAGATGGTACAAATCAGATAAAATATGGCACAGACCAAATATTATATGGTACAAAATTGCCAATATACACAATTGATTTCCCAAAATGGCACAAGGCAGACACAGCCGACAGGGAGAAAATCAAAGTGCAAATCAGCATCCAGCATTCAAAGCCAGTTTGAATCAAAACAACTGAGCCACAGTGTTCTTAGCAACACCTCGTTAACACTCCGTGAGGTCATAGGTTCTATTAGAGCTCTGATGTTGCAGCTTCACCAGGCAATGGGGAGTCAGCAACAGATAGATCTCCAATATGCCATTTCCTTTTTGACTTAATGTGGAAATCTCCCCCTAAATAATTACGTGCTAGATAAGTTTGAAAAAAGACATATGTCTATCAAGTCCAACCTACGCTAAATTTATTCTTCATTACCGATGGAGACAGTGATGGCAGATACAATAAATTTGTTCAAAAAAAGGTTGGACATCTTTTTAGATAGGAAAGGTATACAGGGATATACCAAATAAGTAAATATGGGAAGGATGTTGATCCAGGGAGTAATCTGATTGCCAATTTTTGGAGTCAGGAAGGAATATATGTTTCCCCTTATGAGATATCATTGGATGATATGTCACTGGGGATTTGTTTGCCTTCCTCTGGATGAATAAGTAAGTATAGATATAGGATAAAGTATCTGTTGTCTTAGTTTAGCATAGGTTGAACTTGATGGACATACAGTATGTCTTTTTTCAACCTCATCTACTATGTAACTATGTAGACGACAGATACACTTCAAATGCTACAGTGGCGGCCGCCCTGAGTCTAAAGCGGCCGCCACCGCGGGAATTCTTAAACCGCGTGCAGATGCAGGCTTTTTTTTTTTTATTCGCGCCTGCAGCGCTTTTATTGTTCAGCGCCATTAGCGCTGAACGGAGATGTGGCTGGTGCGCGGCTGCGAGATGCGGCTGGCACGCGGCCATGTTCAGCTGCTGAAGAAAACAACCCCGAACAATTGCGGGTAAGCTTTAGAATAAGGTTAGCTGCAACAGTAACAAAAAACCCAAGTGAAACATTACCTGATGATATCTCATAAGGGGAAAAAAATATTCTTTCCTGACTTCCACAAGTTAGAGATCAGTAGCAATTCACCTGAATTAAATCACTTGTTTAATATGTTAAGTGTTTAAATTCCCTAAAGAAAAAAATATATATATACAGTGGTGTGAAAAGAAAGTACACCCTCTTTGAATTCTATGGTTTTACATATCAGGACATAATAACAATCATCTGTTCATTAGCAGGTCTAAAAATTAGATAAATACAACCTCAGATGAACAACACACATGACATATTATACCGTGTCATGATTTATTTAACAAAAATAAAGCCAAAATGGAGAAGCCATGTGTGAAAAACTAAGTATACCATATGATTCAATAGCTTGTACAACCACATTTATAACTTGAAGTAATCATTTTTATGTATGACTTTATCAGTCTCTCACATCTTTGTGGAGTAATTTTGGCCCATTCTTCTTTACAACGTTGCTTCAGTTCATTGAGATGTGTGGGCATTTGTTTATGCACAGCTCTCTTAAGGTCCAGCCCCAGCATTTCAATTGAGTTGATGTCTGGACTTTGACTGGGCCATTGCAACACCTTGTTCTTTTTTTCAGCCATTCTGTTGCAGATTGCTGGTGGCTTGGATCATTGTCCTGTTGCATGACCCAATTTCGGCCAAGCTTTAGCTGTCGGACAGATGCCTCACATTTGACTCTAGAATACTTTGGTATACAGAGGAGTTCATGGTCGACTCAATGACTGCAAGGTTCCCAGTCCTGTAGCTGAAACAATCCAATCATCACCCTCCACCTCCATGCTTGACAGTTGGTATGCAGTGTTTGTGCTGATATGCTGTGTTTGGTTTTCGCCAAACGTGGCGCTATGCATTATGGCAAAACATCTCCACTTTGATCTTGTCTGTCCAAAGGACATTGTTCCAGAAGACTTGCGGTTTGCTCAGATACAACTTTGCAAACCTAAGCCATGCTGCCATGTTCTTTTTAGAGAGAAGAGGCTTTCTCCTGGCAACCCTTCCAAACAAACCGTACTTGTTCAGTCTTTTTCTAATTGTAGTAACAAATGATTAGGGAAGATGAGCCCCCCTCCCCCCTAAACTAACTGACATGTGCTGCACAGTATAAATCCAAAAGTATACAGTCCATGTACTTAATGCATTCAGCTCTGGACAATAAGAAGTTAAATTAGTAAGTGTCTATCACATAAAGTCAACATGACTTGACCCCTAGTGCAGGGATAAGCCTAGCGATCGGGTAAGGGTTGACCGGAGTGGTCTCTCAACCAACAACGGACCCCTGTAGTTTGTAAACCCCGATGAATGCTATTCCCCTAGGGATTTAAACAAAAATAAAGAGATCACTTACTCCGTGTATTCCTCGGTCCGGGTGAGCGTGCTCCACTAAGCTGGAACATGGACAACGAAAAAACCTCTCTGCAGGAAAGAAAATCAGCGGGCACTGCAAGCAAAAAAGTGTAGCGGGGACTGTGCTAAACAAAATTGCCTTTATTGATCCATGAGCAAAAAATAGAATAAAAGAGGGGAATAAGTCCCTGTGCGCTCTAACGTTTCACCCTATGGGGCTTTGTCAAAGAGTCATAGGGGTGAAACGCGTTAGAGCGCACAGGGGACTTATTCCCCTTTTATTCTAGTTTTTGCTCATGGATCAATAAAGGCAATTTGTTTGTAGCACAGTCCAGCCTCTACACTTTTTTGCTTGCAGTGCCCGCTGATCTCTTCCCTGTCCGCAGAGAGTTTATTTTTCGTTTATTCTAATGTAATGCATGAACTTTAACATTTAACATGCTAACTGAGGTCAGTAGAGTCTGAGATGTAACTCATGTTTTTTTTGTTGCAATTTCTCTGAGCATTGCACGGTCTGATCTTGGGGTGACTTTGCTTGGACGTCCACTCCTGGGAAGATTGGCAACTGTCTTGAATGTTTTCCACTTTTGAATAAACTTTCTCACTGTAGAATGATGGACTTTAAATTGTTTGGAAATGGCCTTATAACCCTTCCCAAATTGATGGGCAGCAACAATTGCTTCTCTAAGATCATTGCTGATGCCTTTGTATTGTATTGTATGTCTTTATTTATATAGCGCCATTAGTGTACATAGCGCTTCACAGTAGTAATACATGTGGTAATCAAATAAATAACAGATAATATAAATAACAGATCATGGGAATAAGTGCTTTAGACATAAAAGTAACATTTCGGAAGAGGAGTCCCTGCCCCAAGGAGCTTACAGTCTAATTGGTAGGTAGGGAGAACGTACAGAGACAGTAGGAGGGAGTTCTGGTAAGTGCGTCTGCAGGGGGCCAAGCATTATGTATCGTGTTTAGAATATCCACAGTGCTATTCATATGCTTCTTTAAGCAAGTGTGTCTTAAGGTGGGTCTTAAAGGTGGATAGAGAGGGTGCTAGTCGGGTACTGAGGGGAAGGGCATTCCAGAGGTGTGGGGCAGTCAGTGAAAAAGATTTAAGGCGGGAGAGGGCTTTAGATACAAAGGGGGTAGAAAGAAGACATCCTTGAGAAGAACGCAAGAGTCTGGATGGTGCATACCGAGAAATTAGGGATGAGATGTAAGGAGGGGCAGAAGAATGTAAAGCTTTAAAAGTGAGGAGAAGAATGGAGTGTGAGATGCGGGATTTGATCGGAAGCCAGGAGAGGGATTTCATGAGGGGAGATGCTGAGACAGATCTAGGAAAGAGTAGAGTGATTCTGGCAGCAGCATTTAGGATAGATTGTAGGGGAGACAGGTGAGAGGCAGGAAGGCCGGACAGCAGGAGGTTACAGTAATCAAGACGGGAGAGAATGAGGGCCTGAGTCAGAGTTTTAGCAGTCGAACAACAGAGGAAAGGGCGTATCTTAGTTATATTGCGGAGGAAAAAGCGACAAGTTTTAGAAATGTTTTGAATGTGAGGGGCGAATGTGAGAGAGGAGTCGAACATGACCCCTAGGCAGCGTGCTTGGGCTACTGGGTGAATGATTGTAGTTCCAACAGTAATGTGGAAGGAGGTAGTAGGGCCAGGTTTGGGAGGAAGTATGAGGAGCTCTGTTTTAGCCATGTTGAGTTTAAGGCGTCGGAGGGCCATCCAGGATGATATAGCAGAGAGACATTCAGAAACTTTGGTTTGTACAGCAGGTGTAAGGTCAGGTGTTGAAAAGTATATTTGTGTGTCGTCGGCATAGAGGTGATAATTAAACCCAAAAGATGTTATAAGGTCACCTAGAGAGAGTGTGTACAGAGAAAAGAGAAGAGGTCCCAGGACAGAGCCCTGGGGTACCCCCACAGAGAGATCAATAGAGGAGGAGGAGGTGTTAGCAGAAGAGACACTAAAAGTACGATGGGAGAGGTAGGATGAGATCCAGGATAGAGCTTTGTTCCGAATACCTAGAGTATGGAGAATGTGGAGGAGAAGAGGGTGGTCCACGGTGTCAAATGCTGCAGAGAGGTCGAGTAATATGAGCAGAGTGTAATGACCTCTGTCTTTGGCAGCATGGAGGTCGTCAGTTATTTTGGTGAGGGCTGTTTCGGTGGAGTGAGCAGTGCGGAAGCCAGATTGTAGAGGGTCTAGGAGAGAATAGGTGTTGAGAAAATGGAGCAAGCGAGAGAATACAAGACGTTCAAGTAGTTTAGAGGCAAAAGGCAGGAGGGAGACAGGTCGATAGTTAGAAAGACAGGTAGGGTCAAGCTTGCTGTTTTTGAGTAATGGTATGACTGTTGCATGTTTGAAGGAGGATGGAAAGGTTCCAGAGCAGAGGGAGGAGTTAAAAATGTGTGTGAGCGTAGGGATTATAGTAGGAGCAAGAGGTTTTAGGAGATGGGAGGGAATGGGGTCAAGAGGGCAAGTGGTAGAGGGAGAAGAGGAGATCAACAGCGACACATCCTCCTCTGAGACAGTGGAAAAAGAGTCAAGGAAGGCAGGAGGAGAGTTAGGAAGAGGTGTAGGATGGGGGGAAGAAACAGAGGGGATGTTCTGCCGTATGGATTCCACCTTTTCCTTAAAATAGTCAGCAAAGTCCTGAGCGGAGATGGAGGAAGGAGAGGCAGCTGAGGGTGGTTTGAGTAGAGTATCAAAGACAGAGAACAGTCGGCGTGGGTTAGACTTGTGCATGTTGATTAGTGCAGAAAAGTAGGCTTGTTTAGCTTGCGAGAGGGCAGAGTTGAAACAGGATAGCATAAATTTGTAGTGAAGGAAGTCTGCGAGAGTGTGAGACTTCCTCCAGAGGCGTTCAGAGGAACGAGTGGAGGAACGCAGCATGCGCGTGTGGGAATTTAGCCAGGGTCTAGGGTTAGAAGGGCGAGGGCGGCAGAGAGAAAGCGGGGCATGTAGATCAAGAGACGAGGACAAGACAGAGTTATACTTTCTGACCAGGTTGTCAGGGTCTGTAGCAGAGCTGAGAGAGGAGAGGGAGGAGTGTAAAGTGGACTCAAAGTCAGGTAAGTGAATAGAGCGCAGGTTTCTGCAGAACCGGGGTGTAGATGGAGGTGGAGAAGGGGAGAAGCGAGATAAAGAGAATGAGATGAGATGATGGTCAGAGAGAGGAAAAGGGGAAATGGAGAAATCAGAGAGAGAGAAGTTTTTAGTGAAAACCAGGTCTAAGTAGTGGCCATCCTTGTGGGTGCTGGCTGCAGTCCACTGTTGAAGGCCAAAAGAAGAGGTTAGAGAAAGAAAGCGGGAAGCCCAAGAGAGAGAGGGGTCATCAATGTGGCAATTGAAGTCCCCAAGGAGAAGAACAGGGGAGTCTGAGGAGAGAAAGAAAGAGAGCCAGGATTCAAAGTGAGAGAGAAAGGCAGAAGGGGGATGAGTAGAGGTAGGTGGGCGATAGATGACCGCCACATGAACAGGGAGAGGAGAGAAGATCTGGACAGTGTGAGCCTCAAAGGAGGGAAAAGCAAGAGAGGGGGGAATAGGAAGGGTTCGGTAACGACAGACAGAGGAGAGCAGGAGCCCCACGCCTCCACCCCTGCCATCAGGGCGCGGAGTGTGGGAGAAGGAAAGGCCACCATAGGAGAGGGCAGCTTCCAGAGCAGAGTCAGACTGAGTGAGCCAGGTCTCAGTTATAGCAAAGAGAAGCAGGGAGTGAGAGAGAAAGAAGTCATGTACAGAGAGGAACTTGTTAGAGAGGGAGCGAGCATTCCAAAGGGCACAGGAGAAAGGGAGAGAGGAGGGAGGGTGGCAGGGGATGGGTATGAGGTTGGAGGGGTTGACACCAGAAGGAGTAGAAGTTGCATGTGGGAGGCGAGGACGAGAGCAAGTTGAAATAAGACAGGGACCAGGATTGGGAGAGATATCCCCAGAAGCAAGGAGGAGAAGCATGGATAGAAAGAGGATGTGTGAGGAGGATTTGTAGGGGTGTTTTTTAGTGCAGGGGATATAGCTGTGTGGTGTCAGAGGACGCAGGTAAGAAAGAAGTTCATGTGAACTGAGAAGTGGTGAAGAAAGGAGAGATGGAGATATATGAATAGAGTTTGAGACATACTGAGGCTGGTAAAAAGAAGTGCATAATTTGAGAAGAAGTGAAGTCACAGCAAATATAAATGGTAAACGCAGCATCACAGCAGTAATGATGCAGTCTGGTCTTGATGATATCCTCCTTTCCAGCGTAGTACAAATGCAGGAATCAGGGCCAGATGGGGTGTCCACTTTTTCCTCACTTCTTTTGAACTTCCTTTTAAACTTCAGTTGTTCAATAGTCATGCCACTTATAATGGGCTACTTGGATATGGGCTGCAAGCTCCTCCTTGGCATTGTGTTAACGCAAACCTGAATGCTCCAGACCAGCAAACTGCTAAAACTTTGGCTTTTATAGAGGTGGTCACACTTGCTGATGATCAATTAATCAAGGGCATTTGATTAGCAGCACCTGTCTGCTACTTAGCATCTTAAATACTATGGAAGCAGTAAGGGTGTACTTAGTTTTTCACACATGGCTTCTCCATTTTGGCTTTATTTTTGTTAAATAAATTATGACACGGTGTAATATGTCATGTGTTGTTGTTCATCTGAGGTTGTATTTACCTAATTTTAAGACCTGCTAAGGAACAGATGATTGTTATTATGTCCTGATATGTAAAACCATATAATGCAAAGAGGGTGCACTTTCTTTTTCACACCTCTGTATAGATACAAATATATATTTTGAAATATGGTTACACCCAAATCTTGCAGCTGTCCGTCTGCACGGCTTGTTAACAAAGTTAGTTTAAAAAAAAAAACACAACAACAACACACAACTTCCTGAGTAATGGCAGCATCTGTAGAGCAGCAGCAGGGCTGTGATCAGGTGAGAGGGGCGGGTGTGCCAGGTGTGTGCCAGGTGTGTGCTAGACTGCTCTCGGCAGGCAGACCTCTTATAACCTCCCCCCTCCCCCATCTCAAGGTTAGCGAGAGAGCCTCAATAATTGCGGATTTGTGTCTTTTAGAGCCACACAACACGTCTACAGAACATGAAGTGACTTACCGTATTAGCACGAATATAGTGTAGCACTGTTTCCCCCATCCTCTTGGAGATGTTATCCTGCTACTAACTTGGTGTGTTGCTGGCGTACCTGTGAGGGTCAGGAGAGCTGAGTTGGTTTGCAATGTTGAGGAGACCAGGACAGGCTTTTGATGTCATCATCTGGTGTTCAGGGTATCAGCGCCTCCAGCTTCAGTGAGTATCCAGTATTCCTGGAGATAGGTCCCACTAAAGCACAGTCTCTCATACCCCTTGCCCAATTACTGCAGCCTCAGGCAGGGATATATAAAACTAGGGCTTTATTAAGCAGTCACAGCAGATGGTATTTACAGTGGTGCAGGTGCATACAAAGGGTCCCCAGACTTCTGGATGGTGCGGGACCTCTGATAATGATGAGGCCTAGATAGAATTTAGGTGTTCTCCCAGCCCCCTTGGGGCTGGAGGCACGCTCATCCGGGACGGGAGAGACTCACAGCCTTTCCAGTCTTCAGAGTAGATCTCACACATCTCTCCCCTGGGAGGGGGAGAGCAGGACTCTTGCTACCACATCCTAGGAGGGTGGGAGCTGGACTAATTCTAATTTAGAACTTCCCCTCTTAGCTAAGGAAGGGGAGGGCTCAATATCTGTACCACTATTGGTTGTACACAGACACTCAGTCACCACCTCTTCTGTCACTCAGAGTCAGCAAGGGGGGTCAAAAGCCCCTAGGATTAACCTGTCACAGCCTGCAGCTCTACCAGGTCTTCTATGACAGGAGGCAGAGGCAGTCTAGGCCAGCTAGGCTACAATAGTGCTATGGTTTTTTTCCCTATAAATGTCCTTACGAAAACTGTACTCGTATTATATGCGTCGCCTGACGCCTTTTATTTTTTATGTAGAACACCTTCAAAACGTTAGGGTTGTATTATGTGCGAGGCCGCACTATATTCGGACCATTACGGTACTTTAAATGTGTTTATGTAATTTTAATTTTTTTTTAAAAGGAACATATGTGAACAAAAGACTACTCACTCAAAAATCGCTACAAATGCTCACCACTAGAAAATATCTCCAAACGCTTAGGCGCAGTCTGTCTCTCCCTGAGGAGGTGGAAAGATTCAGTCTGATAGATAAAAACAAAGAATTGACAGAACAGTGGCAAACAAAAGGAACACATTATCAGACCTGGAAACAGAGACAGACAGAGTACAACAAAGGCAAAGAGACAGAGGAACAGTCATTGTCTCCTCCAGTGCTCTCATCACACACTCCTTTCACCCCCTTTCGGGGTAAGGTATGTCTGGTGACAGGTGCAAGCTCGGGGATCGGTGCTAGCACTGCGCTGTTATTTGCCCGACTAGGAGCCCGGTTGGCACTAAACGGGAGGAATGAAGACAAGCTGGGAGAGACAGCTCAGGGCTGTGAGAAGATCTGTGACCAGAAGGTAAGAGTGGCATCCCTGCTGCTCTACATCACTCCATGAACATCTCTCTTTCCCAGGCTTTGCCTGCTTGCACCTCTAGTTTTTGTTGGTTCTATTGGCATCATCTGTCCCCTTCAACCACTGGACGTCTGTGTTGACATACTGTACCTAGTCTACAGACTTGGTATTGCTCTTCTTCAGTCCATGTGGGTCTACACCAGGTGTGCGCCTCTCCTGATTTTTTTGGGGGGGGGCGTTGGCGGTTGCAGAGGTCCTGTGCTCTTCCCCACCGCATTTAAATTAAATGCCAGGAGACCACGCGAGGCCTCTGCAACCTCTACTTACCATTCCTATGGTAACGTGATGTCAAATGACCCAGCTGGCCACGTGACGTCACACGACCCAGCTGTGTTATTTGACGCCGCACGGAGGTAAGGAGGGGGCGCGACAACGGAGGAGAGCAGGCAGGTGTGGCACAGCAAGAAAAGTTTGCGCACCCCTGGTCTACACACTGCCTCAAAGGAGGGAATGGGACATATGATAGAGACTTTAAAATACTTCAAAGGTCTTAATAAAAAAAAATTAAAAAGAGGAGGAATGATAGAGTAAGAGGTCATCCACTGAAGCAGGAGGGTGCAAGACAATGTATCGAGCTGCCTCCCAGCAGAAATGGTTGCAGCTAGTACAGGAAAGGAATTCAAAAGTTCTTGGGATAGACACAGATGTATCCTGGAAATGGAAAAAAGTCAGGGAAATGTGTAGCCTGGATGGGTCATATCTATGAGCCTATTTGCCATCAGTTTTCAGTGTATGGTCCTGCCCCTCAGTCCATGATGGTTCTCTCTACTCTTATGTAGACTCTCTCTCATGTCTCTCCCACAGCCTCTCCTGGTGCCGGGTGACCTGACAGATGAAGTTGTGGTCCAAAGAATGGTTGAGCAAACCGTGGCACATTTTGGACAGCTGGATATGTTGGTGAACAGTGGTGGAATCTTGGCCATGGGCATGGTGGAAAACACTTCTCTGCAGGACTTTGACCGAGTGATGAATATCAATGTCAGGTGAGACTCCCAATGTTGAGAAGACACATCGGCAAAGCTAGGACAGGAAATGATTGAAAACCCAAAAAGTGCTAAATTTGTTAGAAAGAAAGGCATTTGTGACCTTCCATTCAGAGCCATCAGGACTCCAATACTGTACTTAAAACATAGAGGCATTCATTTAGAAACAGGATCTCAGAGGTGCAAATACACACTCTGGTGGTAAAACTTACAGGTGCAGCAGAATAATGCTCTAATTTAGCATACTTCTGAATGTAAAAAGAGGTGTAGACGGAACAGCCAATAGTCACTGTATAAAGATCACACCAGTTAGTGTGATATGGAGATACTGTTGTATGTTATCTTGAGCAATTAGGTAGTATTATTAAAATGGTAAAGGTAAGTATCATTCAGTACGTTTTCATGTTTCGCCTCCCATACAGTAGGTGACACGCAAAATATTAAACATAATTTTGCGTGATTGGAAATCTATTCAAAGTTCATCGCAGCTGCCCCTTTGTTATAAAGTTTTGCTTATCTGCTATTAATGCAATTTGTAAGATTAAGATCCTTTTTTTGATGCAGACCTTTACTCTAACAGGGGTTCCCAACTCTAGCCCACATCATTTTTACTGAATCACCTGTGCTCAAGCAGGGAAATCCTTACAATCGGGACCGCTGGTGGCTCTTGGTGTCTGGACATGGACACCACTGCTCTGTGACAATGTGCGTTACTCCTCTACTGCTCCTGAATGATTCCCAGTCTCAGTACTCCATAGTGTCCACTCTAGGGGTCCATTAGCACCAGTGATTACTTTGACCTCTTTCTTTGAATGTTCAGCACTGGACCTAGTTGCAATGTTTATGCTGTAATGCAGAGTTTGTGTCACTGGGTTGGAACAGTTTCCTCTCTCATGTTGGTTGACTTTTTCCAGGTCACTGTTTTACCTCACTCATCTGGCCGTGCCCCACCTCATCCAGACAAAAGGAAGCATTGTCAACGTTTCCAGTGTAACCGGACAGAGATCGGTTAGTAACTCTTTCTCCCTGGGTTGGCAGGCTTGCTAGTTTCGGCATTTTTGGCACTACCATGCGGCTTGTCAGAGCAAGAGTCATAATGCTCATAAAATAAAGCCGTGTACAAGCGATGCTGCCATGTTATCACAGCTTTCTGAATCGCTACGCATGCAAAATCGCTTGGAAAGTGCACTTAAGCGTTAAGTCACTTTTCAAAGCTCACCATTCCCTACATAAATAAATCCTGACTTTATTTAAATTACAGGAATTAGAAAAAGGGCAAATTATCCCCACTCCCCATTGTGTCATGTAACCCCATGTGCACAAGGGGTTAAAAACAGCCAGCCACCCAGTTAAATTAAATTGTAAGGCACAATGCAAACCCTGACTACACTGCAGCCTTTCTTGCAACCGAAAGGTCAATTTTGCTTGGATCACAACCTCATACAAAAGGTGCTTACATTTGTTCCACTCCGCTCAATAATGAGTCCGATAGAGCTATGTTCTCTTCTGGCCGCAGAATTCCTTATAGCCTTTTGTGTTTCAGTTCCCTGGAGTCCTGACTTACTGCATGTCCAAATCTGCAGTCGATCAGCTGACCAGGTGTGCCGCTCTGGGTATGTAGGACCTCTATCATTTCTCCCATCTACCCAATTCCATAACAGCCATGACCTTACTGTTTTCTTGATAGGTACTGCTAGAAGGGTAAAACAATGCTAGCTAAATTATTCCCTTACCAAAACAGCTGACAATGTAGTTTGTGAGCTCAGCATTGTCCAGGACAGAACTCTACATGTCAATCTTTGTATGTACTGTATAGTGACATTCTCCAGACTCTACTTTAATACTGTACTGTAGGATTACATGTGCTTTGCTTCTTCCTTCAGAAATGGCTCCCAAGCAGGTTAGAGTGAATGCAGTCTGGTGAGTATTTAATGTGGTGACCGTTTTTAACGGACTTGTAATGTAGTCTCCTGCAGTCAAGCACCACACCCCTACTCTTTATTATTACTTCCACCAATGGCTCCAATGTCTCTTTTCTACTGTATCTTTGGCATTGCGATGTCTCCTTTGCACACCACTGGGTTCCCTTCAATTCCGTTGTGTTTGTTGTGTGTTACATTGTGTTTCACTTGTCACGGCATTGTACTTCTCTTGTGTTACATTGTGCTCATCCTGTGTTACATTGCATTTCTCTTGTTACATTGCTCATTTTTGTATCTCAGCCCCGGGGTGATAATAACCGATGGTCACAGACGTGCGGGGCTAAATGAAGAGCAGTACTCACAGGTAGGGTTGGTAGAATGACTGCCACACCCGGGTAATTACAACCGCCACAACCTGCTCTATGGACAGCCTTTGTGATTCACCCCAATTAATACTTAAGTATCTATCCTGTACTCATTTTGTCTGTATATTTTTGTCATTTTATAATCTAGAGACATCTAAAGGGGCTTGGGTATCTGTAAAAGCTCCAAAAGAGAAAACAAGCGAGCCATTATAGGTGGTGCAACTGATAAGGTTCATTGGTTCATAATTACAAAAGGAGAGAAAAAATAATCCCAAAAGAAGTTGAACACTTAATTTAGCTTATTTATTTAAGTGTATATTTATGCTAATGAGGTGTACAGACACACACTTGTTGATGCAGTAATAGAAATAAGATACATTAAGAGTGCAACTTCTTTGGGGTTGTTTTCCCTCTCTCCCTTTGTAATTACTCATTTATAATCTACCCTAACTCGGCATTCCTCTTTCCTTCTGGCATTTTGCCATGGGCAAATGTGTCAAAATTGAAACTGTGAATCATTTGTGTAGTTTGACAAAATTCGATTCACCGACAAATATTGCACCGCGAAGAAGTTATTAAAACAAATGTATGTAACTCCACCGGCCACAACATGTGTCCCAAGGGCTTTATATATCCCCCGCAACCCGCCTTCAGACTGCAAGGTGAGGGACACCTGTGCACAAAAAGGGGAAAACCCGAGGTATTTAAATATACCTGGCATATAATATTAGCATATATACCATGCAAATATCCTTTATTTAAACCAGGCCATGAATATTCACGCCTGCGAAGAAACGCCACATTCATGGCGAATGCTTTGACCATCTCTAATGATCTCTCTTTCCTTTTGTGGAATAAAACCCCACTCTCAAGACTTTAGGGTAACCATCTGCCAGAAGACTTTTATTTCATAGTGTGTAGCATAATAATCACACCCGAGTCTGAACATAATGCGCACGGAGGTCTTAGCCCTAAACAGTCTCTTATACCCTAAGCAAGGAGGCGCGAATGCGTAATTTCACAATTCTAGCAGTCTAAGCAGAAAAAGAAAAGATAAGGTACATGGCAGACCCATCTCCCCCCCCCTCCCCTCCCAAGGCCAACAGCTGCACGTCTCTCGTCTCGCCCTACAAGAGGAAGTAAATAGATAAAAAAGCGAGGAGGCCAGGGAGAGACCGTTGGCAAAGACAAAGAAATGGCAGTCTATGCAATGTATATTTCCTTCCGCTGAAGATCAAATGTGGTGTAAAACACCTCTATTGAGCCTTCAGTCCATGAAGTAAACTTCTGGGGTGGTAAGCGTACATGAAATAAAGTGTATAAGTGAAAGAATAACTCACACGGCCTTGTGTGAGTTCTATCACATCAAGGTTTCTTTGACTGCTGGGTCTTCCTTTAGAATGCAGATCCTTCTTCTTGTCTTCGTTCCTCGATGTCTTTTAGGTGTTCTCCGTTATATACGTGGCTCCTTCACGATAGTTTTTCTCTCATAGAAATGAAAAAGCAGTTAGATGTGTATATGTAAATACTAACTGCAATACAGGGGGAGACTGAGATAATAAATTATCGCATGTTAATGCTGTTGATACTAGTAATGTCTCACTCACACGGCCTAATGTGAGTGTTCTCCTATAGCGGTGTCTTGTTATCCCTCTGATCAGGGATTGCAGATGGAGACAGGAAGTATATCTAAGGGTCACCTGGTAATTCAGGGGAAGGAATGGATTCGGAAGGATAAATAAAACCAAATACTCACACGGGCCAGTGTGAGTACACACTTGTAAAGGTTTCTTTTGGGCTTCTGGTTCCTGCGGTGGAAACCTCCTGTGTGCTGGTGTTGGGGGTATATACAGACTATGGGACACTGAGGTCTAGGGAAGGTGTATACTTTAATGGATAATACAATAAAATACAAAGGAGAGTAAAAGCTAAAAACAAAGAAGCAACTGATTGCTTCTATAGGAAAAGCAAACAGCAAGGGGAGTCATTAAGTGGTAAGTGGTAAAGAATCTCTGGTCTCCGCGTCCGGATTGGGAGATACCACGTCACCTCTGTCTCCTCTGTGATGGCTGCGGACTGTCTTGGATGCAGAGCAACGCGTTTCACCCTATACAGGGCTTCCTCAGGCTTGATTTGTGTTGAATGGCTGAGTGCTGGCTGTTTTATGTAGCCTCTGACCAATCACACTTCCTCCAGAAGTATGCTATTAAGGGTAGATCATACCTTAAAGACACAATGCAAGTTCTGAACATTTTGGGGGAGATAGAATGGCAGAATGGCTTTATGCTGGCCACATGTGATGTTAAATCTTTATACACGTGCATCCACCACTCAGATGGCATCAGGGCGATTGACAATATTATCTCAAAAGATACCACTATCAGGGATGAACAACGAACCTTTATACTAGATAGCATTAATTTTATCTTGAAACACAACGTATTCTGGTTCAATGACGAAATATTTCTCCAGCTGTGTGGCACCGCGATGGGGACCAAGTTTGCACCCAGTTTTGCGAACATTTTTATGGCAGATTGGGAAGAAAAGACAATTTGGTCCACCCACCCCTTCAGTGCAAACTTGGTCTCATGGCATCGCTACATAGACTACGTCTTGTTCATATGGAAAGGGAGTGAAGAGGACCTGAAAGAGTTCATTAGATATATAAACGACAATACAGTGAATTTGGAATTTACCTCAGAATACAGTTTTAATACTATCAATTTTTTAGACCTCACCATTTATGTGGAAAATAGCGAAATCAAAACTAAAACCTATTTTAAAAAAACAGATGCAAACAATTTCCTACTAACTTCAAGTTGCCATCACCCAAGATGGCTTAGCAATATCCCCCATGGCCAATTTAGGAGGATTAAGAGGAATTGCTCTGACATAGAGGTTTTCAAAGAACAGTCAAACACACTACAAGATAGTTTTCTGGAAAGAGGTTATGAACAACAGTTGTTAAATAAAGCAGTTGATCAAATCAACTTGATCCCAAGGGAGACTCAGCTAAAACCAACTATCAAACGAACTGACACCACCTTCTCTACAGCATTCATTACGACCTACAGCTCGGATGCTGCCAAAGTCAAAAAGATAGTACAAAAACATTGGCACGTAGTCCAAATGGACCCAATTTTAAAGGGACACATCCCGCCAATCCCAAAAGTAATTTTCAGAAAGGCCCCTTGCATTAAAGCACAATTAGCGCCAAGCACCTTCCGGAAAGAAATAAAAGAAAACAGTCAAAATTGGTTACCCCCACCGAGAGGTTTTTTTAATGGCATCAGTTGTAAGGCCTGTAAACAGGTAATGAAAGGCGACAAGGCAGCTTTTAATTCACATATAACAAAAGAAGAATTCAAAATTAAACAAGCAATCAGTTGCCGAACAGATTATGTTGTTTACCTGCTTGCCTGCCCATGTGGTCTCCAATATGTTGGACGCACCTCCAGGCCCCTGAGGGTGCGCATCTTGGAGCACATGGGCAACATTCGTAAGCAGGTGCTAACACACAGCGTCTCCAGACACTTCAGTTTACATCATGAGGGAAACCCAGAAGGCCTAACATTCAAGGGAATAGAAAGGGTGGACCTCCATTGGAGAGGCGGAGACAGACTAAGGAAACTCTGTCAAAGAGAAACATACTGGATATATAAACTTACAACCTTGACCCCAAAAGGTCTGAATATAGATATAGACCTGGGGTCGTTTATTTAAGTTCCAGTATCCTCCGTCTTTCCTCATTTATCATCATCCTTTTCCCCTTGATCTTTCCCACCCCAAAGTCCCCCCCCCTCTCCCCTCCCATCACCCCCCTCCCCCTATTTGTGTACATCACAATACCACACATGTGAATTCACTATTATCATTTCTGATCTTCTTTACAGATATCACTCACCTATGATACCAAACAAAAATACTTCATTTTTAATATATAAGTTGAAACTGTACGGTAAAACTGTATGTTTTAAGTATATGCACTATCACACTGTGAAATGACATGACATAATATATGCTTAAGGCTACATGTAAATAGTCTAATAGACTAAATAATAATAATAGTCTAATAGAATAGTCTAAAAGACTACAATACTTATTTTAACATTATATTGGGTGTTTTAGTTTACAGCACGATTGCATTATATAAAAGTATATCAGACTACATTTTTAAATTATAAATTGTGTATTGGATACGCTTTTAATATATTTGTTTAAGATTGTACACTATAATTTTTTTTCTATAGAATAAGGTTATCATATTTGTATAAACAGGCTATACGATATCACCCTCTATCATACGAGAAATAAATCAGTTTATGATTACATTTTTTTAAATCTCATGATACAATACATTTGTAAGACTACATATAGTATTAAAAACTGCACTATTCAGTGCAGTATAACATTTGGTGTTTCAGGTTACTGTATAGCACGAATCCATTACAATACGGAAGTGTATATAGAAATATATTTATACTTATATAAGATATCATTTTAAGACATTTGTTTAAAGTGTGTACACTCTATGGTACTAAAAGGCTACAATATTAATAGGTATTATCTCCATCTATTATATGTGAAAACACATTTTGATTTTTATCATTTTTATTATTTTTATTATGAATGTTTATTAAAAATTAGTGGGCAAATAAGCACATATTTATTCACTAAACCCCACCCAACACTTTAGAACAAATATAATAAGGAACACAGACAACCAAGTGCACTGTCTTATATCTATGTTTTTTAATCGCAATGTATAAAAATATTCGTTTATTTAATCATTCACAAAAACACCATAGAAATATTACATGCACATTAATCACTCACGGAATTTAATCCAAGTTTCACACATGGCATAATCAGCATTTAATAATCTTGCAGGCATCTTCACAAACTACACACATTTATTTGTTATACTGTATCACACATCATCCCTCACTTTATGTAGATCACGCTACTAATTGTCTTTCAAGTTATGTATCAACTATATTTTTACCCTAGATTTCATTTATATGTATGAATGTTCGGGTTTTTAAACAGTATATGCGTCTATTTAATTATTTATTAACTGAGTCACATCAAAGCAGAAAACGGAGTGCAACACACAGCACTCATTAGTTCTAATTGAACAACAGAGGACATTGCTTAAAGTGGAATGGGGTTTGGCTGACATCTACATAAATACCTGCAACTAACCTTAACCCCAAACTACGGAGCCTGAGGAAGACCAGAAAGGGTCGAAACGCGTTGCTCTCACCACTAAGCAATTTTGATCCAGCACAGCCACCGTCAAGGAGTGGATCAGAGGAGGCAGCACTATATCCGGACGCGGAGCAAGTTAGCTGTGCTCCACGAGATCCACGAGCAATTTCCTATTGACAGGCTGCTTCTTCTTTTTATCCATTTTTTCATTGTTTTTATATATGTTTTGTTTATGGAGCTTTTGAGAATAAAATTTATTGTAGTCTACCAGAATCGTGACATTGTTCCAATTTATATTTACACCAAGGAGGGGTCATCTACCTACACTTGCCCACTTGGAATTTAACATTATCAGTACTACAAAGGAGTTAAAGACACCTTGATGTGCATTCACTCACACAAGGCCGTGTGAGTATTATTTTTAGTTTTACAGATCCCTATATATCAGACCACCATTACCCTTACAAGTCAGCAGGTGTAAAGACACCAACAGAGAAAAAAGATACCTTCCCCTAGGATTGCACTCACACTTGCCCGTGTGAGTGCCTGCAGCATTTGCTGCTTTTACATATCTGCTTGGGTTTTTCTAGTGGGTTACCACAGAATTATGTTGATATTTTCCCACTAACAATTGTTTTCAAATTTGTTCACACCGAGGGGGATTTTCTCACTGGGAGTTGAAGACCGCTGAAGAAAACCAGGAAGAAGATCAAGAACCTGAAAAGAAGAAAGAAAATATTCAAGTTAAAGACACCTTGATGTGTATTTACTCACACAAGGCCGTGTGAGTATCATTTGATTTACATTTATTATTATATACCAGACCCTAATTACACCTATAGATCACCACGTGTGAAGACCAGTTTGGATAAAAAGATACCTTCCCCTAGGATTGTACTCACACTTGCCCGTGTGAGTGCTGGCAGCATTTACTGCCTTTGTATATATATATATTTAGAGTTGAAAGCATTGGACATTATAACATACCGTCTGTATTCTCCTCTAAACAATTGTCTTTCAATCTGTTCACTCCGAGGGAGACATCCTCACTGTAAGCCGAGGACTGTTGAAGAAATCCAGGAAGAAAACCAAGCCCTGAAAAGAAGAAGGAAACCAACCAAGGGAACACAAAGACAAGTAAACCTTGCCGTGTAAGTGATTTAATATATCTTTCAAGCACACCCACAAATATCTAATAAGATACTATACATACCCCAAACTCTTCAACCTGTGCTCCCCCTTTTTCTCTCTATATCCCTGTACAAATAAGGATCCTGGATAAGGATCCTATTGGGGTCAGAGCCATAGGACAAGAAGACGAACCAGAGGAGACCTTTGTTTATAAGGTTGTAATATTCATTGCTATATTTCCCCTGTTCTAGAATTTCATCAGGGAGCGCCCGGGTTTTTCCTTGTTCCACAATCACTCTATTCCTCTGGTGTTAAAAACTCATCTCAGCGCGACGGTGCCCCGCCATCTTAGTAGATGCGCGCGCATCCTGTGGGGAGTTCCATATGCATCACTCGTGATTGTCTTCAAGTGACGCCCTCCCGATTCTCAGCTTGTATTTTCTCTGATTGTTCGCGCATGCGCCTTGCGCTAGTGTCCTGGCGGCTGACGCTGAGTACCCCATAGTCTTTAATGCGTTCGTTGTGGATGTTATTTTCCACGTGTCAATGCATGGAAAAGTCCTTTTCGTGAAATGTGTGGACATGAATGCAATGTGAATATGAGCCCATGGTGTGTTTATGAGGGATTGTTGATATCCTAAATGACAATAAAAATGTTCTATGAAGTGACAATAATTGCTTGGTTGTGTAACCTAAAAGAGTGTAATTCTAATTCCTCGATAAAATCTTATATAAAGGGGGAGAAATTAATTTCTTGGATCTAACAATTTACATAGATAACTCAGAAATTAAAACCAAAACGTTTTTTAAACCAATGGATGCTAATAACTTTTTAATGACATCAAGCTGCCACCATCCGAAGTGGCTTCATAACATACCGTATGGCCAATTCCGGAGAGTGAAAAGGAACTGCACGGATGCTAGTGTGTTCATAGACCAAGCACACATATTAAAAGGAAGCTTCTTAGACAGAGGCTACACACCCGAATTAATAGAATCAGCTGTGGATAAAACAAATTCACTACCTCGCAGTGACCTATTAATAACAAAAGTGAAGGCTAGGAATGTCGATTTTAAAACCCCTTTTATTACTACCTACAATTCAGATGCCACAAAAATACAACAAATTATTAAATGTCACACAAAATTAGAATTACATATAAATCTTGAGGATAAAGGACATAGGCCATTAGACATTGGATATTAGACATATGGACTCCCCGAGAGTCCTGGTATCTCAGGCACGGAGAAGACCGGGGCAGAAACAGGTGCTTACATTTCTCTCTCCCATCCCAAGTGGTGGCGATTTAAAGTAGGAAAAAAAAATTGAAGATAGAATAACTGGGAAAATTATAGATTTTGGTTCATTATTCTTATTTATTAAATTTTTGGTGCAACATTCCAGTTGGCTGAGTGGCCTGCAGAAAATGAGGAGGAAAAAGTCTTGAAGGATTTAAGGGTAAACGCGCAGTGGTTTTAGAACTAGGACTGGACCGAACTCTGGAAGGGAGGAGACCAATAGGAAACCCGGCCAGACTGAGGCAGAGCGTAGAGAGCATTGCAGCTCAATGGAACCAGGAATAGGGAATCCCATCATCTCAGGCCTGAGAAAAGACCAGAAACAGTTACTGTATACCGTGTGATCTACCGCTCAACCTAAATATTATATGCAAAGTATTACATAAAGGTGCGCATAGGGGAAAGAGACGTAAGCATTAACAAGGTAGATCCCCAGCAGGGGGTCTAAAAGGCCCGTAATGAACTGCACTCATGAATATTTCAGTAGTGGTTCTGTATCGGTCTAGAGATCC
Source organism: Ascaphus truei (assembly GCA_036426205.1). Lineage (NCBI taxonomy): Eukaryota > Metazoa > Chordata > Amphibia > Anura > Ascaphidae > Ascaphus > Ascaphus truei. The sequence continues at coordinate 8,558 of WSYH01000378.1, read as the reverse complement.
AAATATTCCCTCAATGGGCCTTCATAACGGAAACTACAAACTAAATGTGAGACTCCTAATCCTGAAATCCCTCAAAACAGTAAAACTATATGTTAATTACATGAATAAAAATAGGTATCTCAGAAACAAAGTGAAAATTATAAATAGTGAAAAAATTCAAGTAATGGGGAGGTCTAAAATCTCGGGTGGGGAGGTGACTATCTGGCTAATCAAGGGAGTGTATATAATATACAACACTAGCCAGAACGGAATCTGTACAGGGGTGTATACAGTGTTATCGCCTGTGCATACTATAGTCCAAATACCATACATATATACAATAATAGTTTCAGGTTAATCCACAGTAATATTATTGAATTTGTGTGGTACCAATTGCCACACAATGTATGTACAGTATACACTTCATCACACATGGATATGCCTCAGTATAGGATTCGCATCGCACAGATCCCCCTGAATACAGCTGTCAGTGTCTGAATATGCATAGGCTACCCTCTGCTGGCTACTAGTAGATATAGATTTATATTCAGTTCATACAAAGCCAGACATCAACATAGTGTAAGGTATACACCTACCCCAGAGTATGTCTTCTTGGGACACGTGACCGTGGGATGTACAGAGGCGACACGTTTTATTTAACATTGGCTAGTTCCGCAAGCCGGGAGATTTCCCGGCTTGCTAGCCAAATCCCCTCGGCGTGCCGCGCGTCACCGATGCGCGGTCACGCGTCATCGGGTGCCTGCGCCCCATGCGCGCTTGCCAAGGGCTCCCCGAGGGAGCCCTGGTGTCCCGCGATGTGGGGGACGGCGGTGGGGGGTTCCGGGGGACCCGGCGGACCCGGAGAGGGGAGGGGGAAGCCCCGATCGGAGGACCGTTCCTCCGAGGCTTCGGCGCGCGCACGGGACACCCCGGCGCGCGCCCGGTTTCTGTCGCGGCCGAGACCAGGTAAAAGTTAGAATAAACTCGGCCGCGACAGTACACAAAGCAGAGAGATACCGACACCGCATAACAGGGCCTATATCTCGGGAAGCAGGGGGTCCCCTGACCTAAAACCAATGCGGTTCTGCTCCGGAGACCCCTGGCACATCTACACTAGAGTCAAAACACACATATCAATAAACAATAATTCATTACCGAAGCGGCTATCCGCTATGTTAATCAAGCTGCATTAATGTCATTTTTATTAATAGTGTGCGGGTGTGTGTGTTGTGTATTGCAATGTTTATTGGGGGCAATTGTCCCCAATAAACATGCTATTATGCCTTAACCCCTTCATTGCTTTAGCGAATAGTCACTAAGGTAATGAAGCTGCTTTAATGTATTTTTATTAATAGTGTGCGGGAGCAGGGGGTCTCCTGAGCTGAACCGCAATGATTTCTGCCTCAGGGACCCCCTGCTTCCCGAGTTACAGGCCCCGGTATGGGGCTTCGGCTGCCATTGTCGCAGCCATTTTTAATGCGTCCACGTCGCGTGACGTGTGACATGTAAACAATGGGATACCGGCACCCGATGCCCCATACCGGGGCCTATAACTCGAGTTAAAACCTATTCGCTTTGGTGATATGCATATGCTTTTACTGGTTACAGGACATTACAAGCACCCCCTCAGGATTAATTTCCTATCTCAGAAAATCTATAATACTTCTAGACTATGATCCCCGGGGCCTGCAGAAGAATCTAACCCAATGAGCAGGCAATCTAATTCTAGCAATGACTCCCTCCCCCTGCAGTCACATTGCAGACTTACCTTCTACATGGTGACACGAGGCTTCCTGCAGTACTGGCTGCCCTGTCCTGGGATAACAAGGATCAGGATCTGAATCATAGGGAGAAACAACACTGGTTATTGTGGGAGTTTGTCTCTGCATTAAAGGTGCAATCCACTTAGAATCAATGAGCTAAACACATAATATAGGAGAGCAGCCAATGACATGCACGTCCCAAAATATATCCCAAATCATCTCCATATCTATTGACTTCTAAACAATAGTGTTACAGTGAGAACCTGTATCAGGGAGACTCTGTGGTTGTTGTTTTCTGTCTCTGGGATCCCCAGTTTGTCTGCTTGCTGTTAAATGGCTCCCCAGGGAGGGCAATGACATTATCTGCCATGTTGTTCTATCCCTGATATTGAGATCTTCCTAGTATTTACCTTGCACTCAGAGAGGCTCTTCTTCCTGCAGTACTTCCAGCACGATGCTCAGGAGTGAGGGATGTAGAAGGGAAGAGGGGGAGAGACTGAGCTGGTTTTCCTGCAACACAGAAGAAGTCAAAATCAGAGCTCTCTTGTTGGGACTTTAATAGGTCTCACAACCTCTGACAAATCGACACTTCTCCGGGAGTAACACAACTACTAGAAGGGACCTGATTATTACTTGATTGTTCTTTTTAGATAAGGCATGTCAAAGAGGGGATCTGATTATTATCTACAAATATATCTAGAGGTCTGGATTCCCCTCCGGACTTGGATTTCTGTGCCCAAAACAAACCTAGTTTTCAATTACCACCCGGGCTCAGATCCTACAGCATTTACCTTCCTAGAAGACCGCCCCTCCCTTCTTTTGTCAGCATCAGTAGGGGAAGGGAGAGTGGTACAAAGGGGCTTAGAGACAGACAGGCACAGAGAAGAGAACGGTAGCAGAGAGAGACAAAATGCAAAGGGGGCAGAGAGAGATAGAGGCAGATATTATACCATCATCTTACTCTGACCATTCACACAGTCTTAAACTAATATTGCCTTCTCTATGAGTACACCAGTCACTTCCAGTTGGGTAAACACAGTTTCGGTGCTTGGTAAAGGTTCCAAAGAGCACTGAATGTCAATCTTGTTTCAATAAATATTTATGTTGTTAAAAGAAAATTCCTGTAGAGTAGGACCCTTCAACTAGTTCTCCAAAATCTTACAATCTACTCAAAGACTACTGAAGGACAGGAAAAATCTATAATACTTTAATAAAACGAGTATGCAATCTACTTCTAGACTATGATCCCTGGGGCCTGCAGATGAACTCTAACCCAAAGAGCGTACAGTCTAATTCTAACAAAGACTCCCTCCCCCTGCAATCACATTGCAGACTTACCTTCTACAGGATGACATAAGGCTTCCTGCAGTACTGGCTGCCCTGTCCTGGGATAACAGGATCTGAGTCATAGGGAGAAACAACACTGGTTATTGTGGGAGTTTGTCTTGCGTCCCAAAATGTATCCCAAATCATCCCAGCATCTCTTGACATCTGAACAATAGTGTTACAGATTCTCACTGTATCGGGGAGACTCTGTGGTTGTTGTTTCCTATCTCAGGGAGATGTTAGATGGCTCCCCGTGGAGGACAATGACATTATCTGCCATGTTGTTCTATCCCTGATATTGAGATCTTCCTAGTATTTACCTTGCACTCAGAGAGGCTCTACTTCCTGCAGTACTTCCGGCACGATGCTCAGGAGTGAGGGATGTGGAAGGGAAGAGGGGGAGAGACGGAGCTGGTTTTCCTGCAACACAGAAGAAGTCAAAATCAGATCTCTCTCGTTGGGCCTTTAAAAGGTATCACAACCTCTGACAACTCCAAACGTCTCCAGGACTAGCACAACTACTAGAAGAAGGGATCTGATTACTACTTTATTGTTCTTTTTAAATAAGCTGTCAAATAGGGGAACTAATTATTATCTACAAACATATCTAGAGGTCCAGATTCCCCTCCGGACTTGGATCTCTGTGCCCAAAACTAAACCTTGTTTTCGATTCCCACAGGGACATGGATCTTACAGCATTTCCCTTTTAGAAAGCCGTCCCTCCCTTCTTTTATTGGCATTGTGTGTCAGCATCAGTAGGGGAAGGGAGAGTGGTACAAAGGGGCAGAGAGACAGACAGACAAAGGGAAGAGAACAGGAGCAGAAAGAGAAAAAAAGCAGAGGGACAGAAAGAGACACAGGGGCAGATATTCTACTAGCATCTTGTCACACAGTCTCAACTAATATTGTCTTGTCTATGAGTACACCAGTTACTTCCAGTTGGGTAAACACAGTTTTGGTGCTTGGTAAAGGTTCCAAAGAGCACTGAACGTTAATCTTATTTCAATAAATATTTATTTTGTTTAAAGAAAGTTCCTGTAAGCTTATTGTAGTTTAATTTTAGATAATCTTACTAATCATTATATTTCAGTGTTTTGGAATAATTAATAACATCTGTACAATATATATTTACATTACTGTCCTCGGTGCTGGTGCAGGGCTAGAGCTGCACCAGCAGGAACGACAATATTCCCGATGACTTCCCACCGGGCCGGTTGGCTTTGTCGCGATGATCTGGCATTTTCCTCGAAGATGTTGCAGAGGGGGCATTGTGGAGGGGTGTTACCCGGGCCTCGGAGACAGAACTCCTCTGGTCTCCGCAGATAAAACCTGATGGCCCAGCCATGGTGGTGCTTCCTCTCTCGTCTCCATGCCCAGTGGGATGGGTTGTCTGCCATTATCTAGAAAGAAATTTGCAACAGTGGCATTGAACTTTCAAATCGTCACTTTTCAGGAACTTGCCGGTCTCTGGCAGTATGATGCTAACGCTGATCACTGATGAATTTCATGGACACGCACAGCTCCCATATTCCTACTAGGAACTTACACTCAAATTCAGGCTCCAACGGCATAGACAGACAAAGTGTTATTATAAAATGCCACTTTGTTTCTAGGGGACAAGGAAGAACAATTTGTCTCTTTAGAGGAACATGTATGTGGTTGCTAGTGAGGCTTAAATATGGAAGGATGTATATACTATACTGTATGTTCTCCAGGTTCTCTACAACCTCCCCAAAACCAGCCAAGAATCCCTTCCCTCTTCTCTTTACAAATTTAGCCAAATGAACCAAATGTACTGTAATGTGTTTGAAATCTCATCCTAGTCCAGAGAATGTAGGTCACAGCCTCTAGATGCATCTTTCCTCTGTACACACTCATTTGCGTCTGGACCAGTTTGCAAGAACATAGAACCTCATTCTGGTCCACAGAGTGTCCATCATTCTTTGTTAACCCAGCCCTTCTGTATATAAACCTCTTTTCATCTGGACCTGCATACAAGACTTTGTAACCCAATCTTTTCACAGAAGTTCCTCATCCTTTCTGAATCCATCTCTCCTCTTTACAAATCTCTTTGTATCTGGTACCTCACCCAGGTCCAACGGATGTCCCTCATCCCTCTTCCTTACAAACCTGCTCGCATGTGGACTGTGTCACAAGGGCTTTAAATCCCATCCTCGCCCACAACACGTCCCTTGTCCTCTTGAAGTCCCAGCATTGCCGATACCATGTACGTCCCAGAGCCCAGAGGTAGATCTGCTCCTTGAAGTGCTCATCTTCTTCCATATCGTTAGCAAGAAACCTGAAGCAACAAGGGAAACAATATGTAAGAAACAGAGAATGGCTGTCTGTGCTGGTAGAGCTTACAATGCATGTTAATGTACAACAGGATTCATCTGCTGATGGTACTTAGAGTGAATGACTGAAATAAAGGGTGGACAATTGTTTTCAATGTATATGTTAACGCACATGAAGATGCATAATACAATCTGATCCTCTGAGATTTGTCAACTACGAACTCATACAGATGTGTAACTGGCAATAAAGTGGCGTTATAAAGAGTTATAAAAGAATGGTGGGTAGCCGTGCTGGTCCTTTCTTCCATGTAGTAACAAAGTGATAAAAAAGAAGAGTTATCAGTGAGAGGAGGAAGAAAGAACAGAAAGGACATTAATACAGGGGCCAAGGAGAATAAGTTGCTACAGTATGAGTGTGGCCTGGTCACAAAGGGGTTAAAATGAAAGTTACACCATAAGTCTGTCACTGCCAGATGTGCATACAATGCACTGTAAGGCAAAGTCTTTCTGAATGTCTGTGTGTCTACAGATGTAGCCAGACTTACTGTCTCCAGCACCGCGGTCAGAGACCCAAACGTCTGCAGCTCTGGAGACAGTGTCTGTCCCAATCTCGCTGTGGGGGGCCATGCTTACGTATTGCACCACCCCACAGCGTTAGTCCTCCGGTGCCGTAATCACCGCGGTCGCATGAGTTAGTCTTGTTATATCTGTATTGTCTGTTTTTGGCGGCTCAAAATTAATAATGAAAATATTTGCACAGCAAACTCATGGAATGTGTATATCTGTGCAAAGCAATGTGTGTGTGTGTGTGTGTGTACAGGGCAGTGTGTGTGTATATCTGTGCAATGCAATGTGTGTGTGTGTGTGTGTGTGTGTGTACAGGGCAGTGTGTGTGTATATCTGTGCAAAGCAATGTGTGTGTGTGTGTGTGTGTGTGTGTGTGTGTACAGGGCAGTGTGTGAGTGTACAGGGCAGTGTGTGTGTGTGTGTGCAGTGCGTGTGTGTGTGCAATGCGTGTGTGTGTGTGTGTGTGTGTGTGTGTGTGTGTGTGTGTATATTTACCATAGAAAAGGAATTACATTGAAAGCAATTGCAGTTTTTCCTTTAATACATTGTTTTGCACTCATTTTGCAGCCAGGAGACTTTAGTACATAACCCCTGATAATGTGTAATGTTCCCTGGTTAATAATCTGTGCCAATGAAAGCACATAACCAGTTACACTTGATGCAAACAGAATATAATTATTTTAAAGCCTGTTGTGTATCAATGTTAATGTTTTAACATTTAGTGCAGATTAGTAGGTTTATGGACCCGGGGACATTGAGGAATTTGACGTTAAGAAAAGGCAAAATATAATGAGCAAATACGGAGAATACAAAGCCGCACAATACAATGACGAGATATTTCATACTATTGTGAAGATTGAGATAATGTGAGTGGCTATCATCACCTCCATTTTGTTTTTCGGATCTGGTGATTAGCAGCATTGTACTCAGAGGAGTCCTTAAACTTGACATGGAGTGTGGCGATGTTCTTCCCACTTGCAAGTTCCCAAATATGAACTTCGTGAATGCTTTTCACCCCTGGCACTTGAGCTAATTTTTGGCCTAGAACATAGAAAAAGACAGTCCTTTATAAAAACTAATAATTGAAGGCTTATGACAAAGGTTTCACTGCCCTACCAAGGACTTTTATCAGGCCCACACACAACTCCCCACCAAAGAACACTGGTATGGTCAAAGCATTTATATCATGCAATAAGGCTCCTGGTAGCAACTATTGGAGAGGACACTCCTATTGTTGATTTACTTATAATAGCCTAAGGTAACCTTTTGGGCTTTAAATTTACAAACCCAAATGAATTCAAATGATTGGTCCAACTTACTTTGGATGCATAGAGGCACAGAATTAAAATGAGAATGTAGAGATATGTACTTTATTTGATATAATATAGTTTATATAGTAAGGCAACGTTTGATCAAAATTGAAATAAAAATTCTGATTTTAATCCTGTGCATAATCCATATATCAAGGTGTTTGCTCCAAATATACATTGGCTTCACATTTGGGGAGTGGCTAAAGAAGGAGTAAAGGAGCAGGGACTCAGAGATTATAATGTGAAGATTGAGATAATGTGAGTGGCTATCATCACCTCCATTTTGGCCTAAACCACCATTTTCTGAGTGTTTGCTATATGAATGTATATTTGTCTCATACGTGAATGAATGAATGAATGAACTGTGAATGTTTGAATCTGCAGAGTATTCATGTGTTACTTTGTTTGAACCCTTGTCTTATTGATCTTATTTCTATGTTGTTCACAGATGGCGCATCCTTGAATAGGGACCCAATATCTCGGGACCAGGAAACCCAGACGGAGCAGCTGCCTACATTACTCAAACGTGCACACTTGGAATAAGGTATGGCTTTATCCTTTTTAACAAAAAAAGCCGTTAGATTAAAGTTTGAGTAATCTGTAGACAGTTTGTTCTTTATGGGCAACCTACCTGAGTGACGGGACACCCTGTATCACGTGAGTTTATCAATATTATACTGATCAGGTATTGTTATTGTTGTTTTTGTATTATTGCCATAAACTCAGGTTATACCGTGTGCCGCTAAACGGCAGGGCCAAGTAAGGGCCCGGAAGGTATAATAATTAATAAGGTGTTAAGTCTCCTAGAACTTGGGGAGAGAACTATTGTTAAGGAACAGCAGGTAACTGTTTTTAAGGCCACTGTTCCTTAACTCTATATTCTACTTATATTATACCAAGGGTTGGGGCACCTTATTGGTACATGGTCAACTAACGTTGATCGGTGTAAGGTACATGGTCAGCTAACGTTGATCGGTGTAATAGAGGAGAATTATGGGGAAACCTACGTTCTCAGCAGTTGCCGGCGAAGGGTACGTCCCTTGAAATTTTGTGTGGACTTTATGGCAATAAAATGTTTTAAAAATTGATATTTAGTGACGCAGAATATATTGAATAAGAAGGAAAGTGAAACATATCAGGCTCGGTTTTAAAAATAACTGCAGCATTATTGGACCCCCCTTTTCCTCATCTCCCTTCCCTCACCCTTTTTCACTGAAAGGTCACAGGAGTTGCATGTTTGTGAGGCAAAGGAGTTGCATGTCTGTGAGGCACAGGAGTTGCATGTCTGTGAGGCACAGGAGTTGCATGTCTGTGAGGCA